>JAODAL010007292.1:0-126497 GCA_025379985.1 Phyllomedusa bahiana
TAGGCATAGGAGTACTAGGCAGGAAATAGGCTAGTACTGGGCAGGTATAGGTAGGCTTATAGGCAGTACTAGGCAGGTATAGGTAGTACTTAGGCAGGTATAGGTAGGCTTATAGGCAGTACTAGGCAGGTATAGAGTACTAGGCAGTATAAGGTTGGCTTATAGGCAGTACTAGGCAGGTATAGGTAATACTACTCAGGTATAGGCAGTACTAGGCAGGTAATAGGCAGTACTAGGCAGGTATAGGTAGGCTTATAGGCAGTACTAGGCAGGTATAGGTAGTACTAGGCAGGTATAGGTAGGCATATAGGCAGTACTAGGCAGGTATAGGTAGTACTAGGCAGGTATAGGTAGTACTAGGCAGGTATAGGGAGGCTATAGGCAGGACTAGGCAGGTATAGGTAGTACTAGGCAGGTCTAGGTAGTACTAGGCAGTATATGTAGTAAACTAGGCAGGTATAAGGTAGGCTATAGGCAGTACTAGGCAGCTATAGACAGGTATAGGCAGGTGTATGGCAACGTTTTAAAACAAAAAAAAAATCACTTACCTGGCTCCCCGCTGCTCCGTCTCCCTCACTGGCCGGCCTCCTCGCTGTTCGGTCCCGCGCGCTCTTCTCGGCACAGGCGGGTGATGTCATCAGGCCATGCACGCAGCGTGCATGTCATCACGCTGCCTGTGCCGGGGAGCTCCGGACAGCCGCGGCCGCTCCGGAGAGTTTGCGGCCGCCCGGAGACCACTGCGGAGCACGGAGCGCTCGCTCTGTGCCCCGCAGTGGTATCTCTTCACCTGTGTGCGCTCCGGAGGAGTCGCATGCAGGGAAGAGATGACGGACAGTGCCCGGGCCAGCGCAGCGCCTGGACACTGTCAGCCGTGCTCGGCCTCCAGTTATATGCGCTCCGTGAGGAGCCGCATATAACTGAAGCGTCCCTGTCAGCACTCGGGCCATCGCAGCGCCTGAGAGCCGACAGTGACTCGAGTATAAGAACGGGGTTTTTTCAGCACATTTTTTGTGCTGAAAAACTCGGCTTATACTCGAGTATATACGGTATTTTGTGTGCAATTAGACTATTTAGTAGCTTTTTCTTAAGCCTCTCTTTTATTGTGGTAATTCCATTTTTGGGAAGTATACATCTGCACTTGTTATTGAGGCGTCTAGTATTGCCTTGGAGGGTCATGTGTTGGTATAATATAATTCTATCTATAGGTTCTCTATATACCTCCCTGTGTCAATATATTTTTGCTATGACAAACTAGACATTTTATTAGGAGGTTTTCATAATTTCAGCTACTATTAGTCCTAGGGTAGATAGAAGATTGGGGACGCTCTTATTAGGGCGATTACCCCATATTCTGGTTAGGTAGTCTAATACATAGGGTATAGTATGGTCTTGCATTAGAGTAGGATTTAGGGGCTATGAGTTTTTTAACGTATATATTAAAAGTGAAGTTTTAACATTTCCTAGGATCTATACCATTTTTTGTGTTTTTGAGGTAGAATTTTGGTGCCAAGTTAGGTGACTAACAGTTGGTCTGGAAAAGCTTGAGAAATGTAGGGATGCACCAAAATGATAAAACAACATGAGCCACTGTAAAAAAAAAAAATAAAATGTGGTGCGTTATTAGACTGCGTGGTCTAAGTTCACGATGTCTAACTTTTACACCATAAGGGTATGTTCACACGATGGACTGTTTGAGATCAGTGGGCGGGGATGGCACATCCCTGCTCACCCCCCCCTCCCTTCTTTCTGAGTCCACATGTCACTGTGTCGTTCCTCTCCCTCTGCAGTCTTATTTTGTAAGAGCTGTTTGTTAACATACCACGGCCTGAAATTCAGTCTAGACAGCCCTTCTATGAACTCAGAGCACTGATCTCTTCCCTCTCCACAGCGGAGTTTGTTACAGTTGAATCCAGTCTTTTATGAACTCATCCAGAGCAACACAGATCTGTCTCCCTTCTATGTTTACACGCAGGAGCATTAGGCATCGGCACAATTCTGCTGTTTTCTGATTGTAGAAGCAGCTGCAATGTTACTGTGGAGCTGCTGGCTGTGCAGAGTGAAATGTTGCCGCCCCTTATTCTGAGTGAGAGAGGCGGGAAAAGCACGTCCCGTGAATACGATAAAGGGGGCCATACAGAATGTAAATTAGTAAGCCGGCAGCCAAATGAAATGAAAGGAGGTGGAATCCGACCGACACTGGGGAACAGTGTTTACAGAAGATGAAGATAAGGGAGACTGTGAAAACAAGACAGCTTTGCAAATGACATCCAATTGCAAAGTTGCTTGTTTTCACTGTCCTTTTATTCTGAAGACCATTTAATGTAATGATAAAACCCCTTTAATGGTGGTTGAAATGCATTGGAGTCCATTGTAATAATCTTTTACATGATATTTCTTTGTAAGTCTTCAAGTGACTCCTGTAGTTCAACTGTGCTTTAACCATAGCTGACATATGAACTATGGAACACGTGTGTCTGCCTATTGCATTTTCTCCATTGACCAGTGTGATAACTGTAATATTTTTATGGGAACATCATATTTTAAAGAAATGTGTGTGATAAAAATCAAAATCAAAAAAAAAAAAAAAATGTGATTTCACATATTTTACAATTTTACTTTCCCTTTAATGCTTATGCATATCACATTATTATTTTATGTATTAAATTGTAATTAGAAAAGAAAACTTTTGCAAGGGATATGAAAAATACATAATTCCTTGCAAAATACCCACTACGCAGTGTCTGTTCTGTATAGTGACCTTATTATGCCACCCTTAGAAGTCGGTAGGCCTCGACTCTCGCTTTGTTTACCTGCAGATAAATGCAGAGCAATTTGACAGAAAAAAAAAATCCGGCTTCCTCCACAGGATGTCTACTTTCGACCATCCCTTTTTTTGTTAGACGGGTCCCTAGACATTCAGTGGAAGTCACGTCCTTGAGATGTGGATGCTCTAAACTGCAATTTATTTGACTGCTGCCTAAGGCCATGTTCACACAGCTTAAAATGGGCCGTATTTCGGTCCCCTAATTACGCCGACCGAAGTGTCGCAAATTACGGGCTGAAAACGGCCCATTCAAATTTCGGTAATCCACAGTTCTCAAAAGAGAACTATGGATTACGTCTTCTCTCTCTGCCGGTCGAAATCCGCCGGGCGGGGAGATAAGGACATGTGAATTACCAGCGGCGTATACGCGCCGCTGGTAATGCAAGTCAATGGGCCGGCGAGGTGTCGGCCCCCCGCTCACTCTCCCGCCCCGCCCCTGTCCACACGGCGTAATTGCGGGGCGTAATTACGTCCCGCAGTTAAGCCATGTGAACATAGCCTGAGTTGGAGTTTATAGTCTAGTCAGAAGCCCTTTTGGGGGCCAGCTGGTAGCTCACTATGAGCCGTCCTTCGTAAATGGGGAGAGGGCTGCACTTTTGCAATCCAAGATTCATTTCTACAGGAGTTCCAGGTATAGCCAAGCACACTTCCATGGGTATATTCTTAACCACCATAGAAAAGAACCAATAGAACCAAGCAAGCGATACGCTCTCCCTGTTCTCTCAGACTGGCTCATAGTGAACTACAAGAAGGTTTCCAAATGGGATTTCACTTTGTGGCAAAACCCCCTGGACTCCAGTAAGGAGGTAAGCACTTTGCTGCAGGAGTTTCTCTAGATTGTGGTCTCCAGAATAGTTGAGGTTTGGCACTGTAATGCTGATGGAGTAATAGCATGGTCAGGAACAGAGGGTCATAACCAGGAGAGCGGTGAGAATGTGGCAGGCCAATGGACAAAAAGAAAGCATAGTCAGGAATGGAGCCAGGGGTCTAAGCCACAAGTGGGCCCCAGATGATCATTTCCAAAGGCAAGTTAGGAGTAGAATCCAAGAACTAAGCTGATGTCAGGATTCTGGTCGGCCTGGAATCCAGAGAAGTGAACCAAATGTGAACATTTTAATTGATTGATATTTAGTACAGCAAAGGGTCCTTCAATGGGAGAGATGGTCTTTGTAACAGCGAAACCTCTCCACCCATTGACACAGAATTCCCTAAAAAGGTTCATGAAAATGGATTTTCTAAACACTAGACAGCCCCTTTATGGGTGAGAACCCCAATAAGGATCCAGAAAGAACTTGTTGGATCGGTTATTCCCAACCTGACACTCGACAGCAGTTCTAGACTTATCTGTTCAAAACTGATCGCTACCTGACATGGAGAGTTGAAGGTGTCTTCGGGCATGTTCACACAGCGTTTTTGGGTGAGGTTTTCGGAGCATTTCCTCGCCCAAAACCTCGTCCAAACCACATCAAAACCTCGCCCAAAACACGCTTCTTCAGACGAGGTTTTGGATCAGGTTTTCGACCAGGTTTTCACCCATACAAATGAATGGCCAGAACAAAAACCGTGGCGAAAAACGTGCCAAAACCGCGCTATAAACTGCACCGAAAACCACGTCTACAACGCGCTTCAAGAATTGACATGATACTTCTTTTTCATTGCTTCCAAAGAAGCGTGTAAAAACCTCGTCATGTGTGAACTACAACGAGGTTTTACATAGGAGTCAATGAAATGAACTGGGGGGCATTTTGGAAGCGTTTTGGGCGAGGAAACGCTCCAAAAAACCTCGTCCAAAACCGCCGTGTGAACAAGCCCTTCTACTTTTATGTGACTAGAAAGTTCCACTATGTAACTAAAAGTTTTTCTCTCACCCACCAGCAATTAATTGTAGGTTTCTACTTTTTGTGGGTGTAAATGTAGAGTGCTGCCTCTATTCAACAGGAAGAAGACCGCGCCCAGATTCTATGAATGTAACCTTACTTGACCCAGCCTTTAGCTCATTAGGAAATAATACTTATCGTGTAGGGTTGTTCATTTTAGATCCAAGGTCATTGTGATCTGCAGAGGTGTTTTTCTTGGTGGGGGTGGAGCTGGGTGGTAGAGTTTGATTGAATGGGATCATGAGAAAATACATTGAAAAGCTACTTGATAAATGACAATACTTGATGGCAGTTAATGGTCTTTTCTGAGAAACTGATGTGAATTAGTTCAATTTCTGGTTCAGCTGAAACTGAAGTGGTGACATGGTAAAAAGCTTTATAAAAATATTCATGTCAGGCTCATTTTATCTTCCACTTAATCGAAGGAGTCAGGTCAATTTATTTTATTTTTTGGGGCATAAAAATCATAATGTTTTTACGATTGTAATATTTTTTTTTTTTTTTTTTTTTTATTTTTTTTTTTTTTTACAAAGAGAGCAGTTCTGCACAAATAATACTAAGCTGTTTAATATAGTGGTTTTTGCTACTGAATTTTCTGGCTGTTTTTTATATTTATACACACATTATTATAACCAGCAGCTAATATCCTGCACAGGCACAAGTACATGTACAGCACAGACAGCAGCTAGATGGGCTGGGAGTGACTCAATAAGATCCTAGTAGGTTGTCACAGGTATTTGGAGCAGACTGCATCCCACAGCTGCTAGAGGGTCATAGGGGAGGATCTCAAGAGCTCACAAGACCACTGAGGTGGACCCACCAATGCTTAATTGGGAAATTAAGGCGCCAGGCTAATACTCAGAAGTCGTGATCTTGCTCTTCCAACCAGTATTGGGTGTTTCTAGTCATGTGATACGGCGCATTTTCTTGCTGGGAGTTCTCATTTACCCCAGGGAAGACAATCAGCTTGTATGGGTGTACATGATCTGCTAAGATGGAATCATAAGCATATTGGCTGAGAGTGCCTTACACATGGATCCAGAGAATACCACAAAAATGGTCCCCAAACAATAACACCATACCTCCCAAGTGTCCCTATTTTGGAGGGACAGTCCCTTGTCCCTCTTCATTTGGGAAATAGATTTGCATCAATAAACTGACTATCTTGCTTTATAAAGTATCTGACTGCTTCCTACCTGTATATTAGATAACAACTTGCTTTAATATTTATCATTGGATCCTGAAAATGTGTCACTTTTTGGGACTAAAAAGTTGGCATGTATGTGTTTGGGCGTGGTTAGAAACATGCCTTGGTGTGATGTCACATATTTGGGCGTGGTATAGAAACATGCCTTGGTGTGATGTCACATATTTGGCCGTGGTTATAGGCGTGTCTTGGTGTGATGTCACATATTTGGGCATGGTTATAGGCGTGTCTTGGTGTGATGTCACATATTTGGCTGTGGTTAGAGGCGGGTCTTGGGGTGATGTCATGTGTTTGGGCGTGGTTAGAGGCGTGTCTTGGTGTGACGTCACATATTTGGCTGTGGTTAGAGGCGTGTCTTGGTGTGATGTTATGTGTTTGGGCGTGGTTAGAGGCGTGATCTGATGTGTCCCAATCTCTAAAACTTGGAAGGTATGAGAACACTGCCACCACCAGCTTGTGTTCTTCCAGGAATGTTTGCAGAGTGTTTACTCCCTAATGTTTGTTACCTGACACGACAACATCCGTCTGCTCACTAAAATACTGCAAGAAAATGAAATTATTTTCTGCCGATGCAGGAGGGGTGCAGGGACCATCCGTCTGCTTCAGAGCCCCATACGCGTTAGGGTTTGTGCTAGACACCTGTTTCAAGGCCCTTGGTTAATTTTGATGGCGAGCTGCTCCACTGTAGCATCAGTCCGCCCTTCTGCACCTTTGTAGCCGATGTTCACCTCTCCCATTAATGGCATGTGGGGCTGTGCAGCTTTCAAGCCGCTTATTCCCAATGGTGCAGTTCACTCATGATACACTTTCACCACAGCAGCACATGAACATTCTCAGAAATACTGCCCTCCTTGACCTGAGAGGTAAAAATCATCCTGCCTCCGCGGCCTGCAATGTTGTGCAGGTCTGCTCTAACCATACAGCTGTTCCTCAGCCTTCCTCCATGTGTGATGTTTTCAGTGAACCTGTGTTGGAGAGAGTGAAAAAAAAAACCTGTTACATGGAACTGAATTCTATGATATTAGCAGACAGAACTTAAAGGGGTTTTGCCACAATCTCATTTCATAACCTCCTGCATCCAGCTCTGTGTGCTCAAAAGGGGGGCGGGGTTTGATTTGTTTGAATTGCATATCATGTGAAAAGGGGCTACATAAACCGGGTTTTCCCTCTTTGTGTCAAAGAAAGGTCTGTTTTGAAAAGCTTGTGGTAGCGGGGCGTAAAGTTTTTCCCTCCCAGGCAAAAAGGGTCCAGGTTCAAATCCTGCAGGAACCAAACCTGTGTGTTTTGTTTTTTTTCCCCTCTTCTAAAAGACATCCCTCATTGGGTTTCTTTTTTTGCACTGTTGACTATTACAAGGAGTCAGAGGACGGAGTAGAGTGAAAAGAAACCGGGGGTTTGAACACTCATAGCTCCCTGAGGGGGAAGGTGATGTCTGCCCGGACTGAGTAGCCCTCACCCGGTCGACCCCCGGGAGACAAGCGGTAAACAATGGATCACTAAAGGAGCAGCTAAAACAAAAAAACATCCAAATTTTTAATAATCATGAATGGTGAAAATGTTTATTTCATTTGCAAGCTTCCCACATCAATTTCACTTCGTGGCAAAACCACTTTAAATGGTACTCAACCAGACAGAAAGTCAAATGGTTGCTAGGCAACCTGAAATACTACAAAAAATACATCAAATAGGTCAGGGATGCAAAAAAGGAATTAAAATTACATTTTGAAACCAAGCATAAGCTAGAAGAAAGAAAACAAATAAATAAAAAAAAAAAACATGCCAAGGCTGATTCAGTCAGTTCATTTATATGATGTTGTCAGAATGTTTATTGCAGTAGTCATTGCGTGCCAAATCGTCAAGTCTTGACTACCTAAAATGCACTACCCCCTGCCCTGCATCTTACATTATTAAACACTTTAGATTATATGCATTAATATTTAAACCCATGCAAAAATTTTTTTCATTCAAAAAAAATTTTAGGCGAAAATTTCTGAACCCCCAAAACTAGTGACGTCAGAAGAGAAATAAAAAATTTATTTGCGATTAATTATGTTCACATGAGGACTACGTGATTGGTTTTCGGAATAACCCTATGTAAAATTAGCATTGGGTATGTGTCCAGGTCTTTCAAAGCCAAGATTAATAGCAGGCTGACTTGCATCCTGATCCTAAACTTTGACTCCTTTTATATGTAACAGCCTGTGTTATTTTTATTAGTTATCTGCCTAAAGGGGTTGTCGATTGAAAAAAAAATTATAAAATTGGGGCCATGGTGGGTAAAAAAAAAAATAGGAAAATCTGATACTTCCCTAGTTGTCCACTGCCACTTTGCAGCTCCTGGCAATCTGCTCCTCGTCACTTTTCTTTTTTCATCCCGACAAGATGAATAGCTTCATGCTCCATTCTAAATTAAAGGGGTTTTGCCACAATCTCATTTCATACCTCCTGTATCCAGCGCTTCAGCTCTGTGTGCTCAGAAGGGGGCGTGTGTGATTTGTTTGAATTTCATATCATGTGACCAGCAGATGATATCACCAGGCCTTTACATCTCTGTAGTCAAAGAAAGGCTGTTTATGTAAAGCTTTGTGAGTAGCTGAGGGGTAAAGTTTTTGCCCCCCAGGCACAAGGGTCCTAGGTTCACATCCCTGCAGGAACCAAACATATGTTGTTGTTTTTTTCTCTTTATCAATGCATATACCTCGCAGAGGTTTCTTTTTTATTTATTTATTTGCACTGTTTGACTAATTACTAAGTAGGACCGAGGACAGGGGTAGAATGACAGCATCTGGGATTTGAACACTCATAGCTGCCTGAGAGGAGAAGTGATGTTTGACCATGTCTTACCAGGAGTGAGGAGCTCTCAGTCCTGGTCGTATCCCCTGGAGACGAGCTGTAAACAATGGATCACTAAAGGAGCAGCTAAAACAAAAACGGTGCAGAATTTTTAATAATAATGGATAGTGAAAATGTTTATTTCATTTGCAAGCTTCCCACGTCAATTTCACTTCGTGGCAAAACCCCTTTAATAGAACGCAAGCCTCTACTCTGTGTCAGGACAAGAAGCCACAAGTGAAGCAGAGCAGATGGTTCAGACTTCCGAAATGGCAGTGGAAAGCTAGATAGGTATCAGGTTGGTTTTTTTGCCCACCTCGGCCTCAATTTCACATAAATTTTTTATTTTTTTTGTGGACAACCCCTTTCATGTTTTCATATCTAGGGTGACGTACAGATTGGCACTGCTTCAATGCTTACATGCAAAAGCGCTATGTTTTATGAAAAAAAAAATCATTTACACCAGCAGTTGTGATTAAAGGCCCATTTGTGTAAATGAATTATTATCTGGGCCATCAACACTTGCAAGCACCTGCAGGTAAATAAAGACTATTATCGAATACATTGCTGTTCTGATTTTGCTTCTCTTCAGCATTAGGAGCAGATCTTATCTCCTGCTTTTGCACACACGTTACCAGCCATCACTCTGTGCTCTAACAGGGTGTATTTAGCATTGGCTGGGATGGTGACATCAATTTTTGATGTGTTCCTTTTGTAAAAGAGGGGAGCTTGTTTACATTACTGACAAGCCTTAACCCTGTAGAACTCTGGAGCCTTTTGCACTACAGTTTACAAACCTCCAGCACTCATTTCACACTATCAGAATCGGCTAGGAACAACAGAGCTGATATGTCAATCACTGCTATAGAACCACCCACAGCCTGAACAGGAAGTGTGAGCCTGACTCTGACTCTGGCTATGGCTCTGTGAAACAGCATTATGCGACAACCGCTTTCACTGTTGATGTTTTCAAGTTATTTCTTTTTCTTTTTTACTACTTTTTTTATTTTGTGTTATTTTTTTTTTTTCATATCAGCTTTGGATTACTACTGTTAACATTGACATGTACCTTACAACCTTGCGCTAAGGGTGGCCAATCACCAATTTTTGTTCATTTTGGGAACTAGACAGTAACCTGTAGATAGAGAAGTATATAAGAATTGAGCTTGTAGCATTTCAAAATGCAAGGTTAGTCGCCACCCCTCTCACCCTCAGGAAATGTACCGTACATACTAGAGTTTAAGGCGAGTTTTTCAGCACCAAAAAAAAAGCCTGAACATCCTTCCTCGGCTTATACTTGAGTCACTCGACCATGGCCCGGGCGCTGGCGGGGATCGCTTCAGCTGTATGCGATTCCTGGGAGCACATACAGCTGACTCTCCGATTTCCCGTCGGCGTCCAGGCACTGCCGTCACCCGGGCACTGGCAGAGATCACTTCAGCTGTATGCGACTACAGGGAGCATATACAGCTGAAGATAATATTGTGAAGCAGAGAACGAGCGCTCCCTGCTCCACAATAGGACTCCGAAAGGCCGCAAGCAAACTTCCAGTGTATCTGGCACTGGCAGCGACAGCGTGCTATGTCATCACGCTGCCTGGGTGGCAGGAGAGGCGGGGGAGAAAGGTGAGCATTTGTAATTTTTTTTTTTTTTTTTAAAAAAACCCTGTCTGCGGGGGACATATACCTGCCTGCGGGGGCATATACCTTCTTATACCTGCCTATGGTGGGGGACATATACCTCCTTATACCTGCCTATGGTGGGGGACTTTAAACTGCATATACCTGTCTATGTTATTTTATTGGTATCCATTTTTGTTTTTGAAATTTACCAGTAACCACTGGTAAATTCCACCCTAGGCTTATACTCAAGTCAATAAGTTTCCCAGGTTTTTTTGTGGCAAAATTAGGTGCTACGGCTTATACTCGAGTATATGCGGTATATCATTTTGGTGGCAAGATATGTAAGTTTTTCTTGCTTTGCTGTCTAGTGCACTTATCACTGCTGGGCTCATCAGGGTTGGGAGGATTATTTTTATTGAAACATAATCTGAGCAGAACCATTCTTTTGCTGATCATTTGAAGGATCGTCCTATGTTAAAAAACCTTTAACTGTGAATCTATCCTATGCATTGTTTTCTGGAAATGGGGAAACAACCAGCTACCAAAAAGCAGTTCCAGTTGAGGCAGCGGAAAATAAAACGCCCTATCACTCAAAATCAGTATGTTAACGCAGCTGATTTGGACACTGTTTTGTTGCGTTTTCCACACCCAATATGTCCAAAAAAACTAAAAATGGCCCCAGTTTTCTGTGCTTCTTTTGAACGCTGTTTTTGGGCGCTGATAATGAAGTGTCTTGAAAATTCTTGAGTCATTTTCAATGCTCAAAGTCCCCATAGGAATCAATGCAGAACTTGAAAACCTCGGTTCAGTTTTGGACCATGATCATAATTTGAATTGCTGTGTTTGGGCTTAATTTTTATAGAAACATACATTCGGGTGTGTGTGTATATAATATAATAAAATATATATATACGCACACATACACACAGTTGAAACCAGAAGTTTACATATACTGTTTAAAAAGATGCATATGATGTTTTTTCTCCCCTTTCTGCATGAAATCAGAATAAACTTTACCCGTTTTAGGTCAATTGGGAACCAAAATTATTTATATTTGCCAAATGCGAAAAGAGTTTTTTAAGGCGTTTTTTTACTTTCTGCAAAAGTCAAAATTTACATACACTTGGTTTTACTATCCTTTAGACAATTTTTGGGTTAGTCCAATGATGAGTCAGTATTAAAAGCTTCTGAGGTTTATTGGCAAACACTGATTTTCTTAGAGAAACCCCTAAAACCAGAAACACACTCTTTTGTGTAACACTGGAAAGTCTAAAGAAATGGGAAATGAATTTGGATTCACAAGTCTGGAAATCCTTGGTAAAATTTCCCGTCCCTGAAGTGCCTCGTTTCTGTACAACAATTATTGCAAGACAAACTAGGTCGAAATTTCAGCCATCACATGCTCAGGAGGCAAATGTTCACAATGTGTATTTGAGGGTTAATTTCCCCCCGCAATTAAAGGTTGTGGCCGGGGGCGGGGGGGGTAGGGGACCGGCACCTCGCCGGCCCATAATTGGCATTACCACGGAAGTATACCCGGCGGGTAATTCACATTGTCACTTTCTCCCCGCCGGGGTATTCGCCGACAGGGAAGGGACGAAATAATTTTGTTCTTGAGAATGTGGATTCCCTTTAATAAATTGGACGTATTATAATTGCGCACTTGGCACGAATTCGGATGTTAGCCCCAAATTTTAAGCCGTGTGAACATGGCCAAAGGGAAATGGTTCTGTGTTCGGGAAAAGAACGTGCTTTGACCCAACATGGAAAACCCCCATAAACAAAACAAAAGACCTTGTGAAGATGTGGGGAAGCTGGTAAATTTGTCATTATCCCAGTAAAATGAGTACTTATCAACATGGGTTGAAAGGAAAATTTTCCCAGGAAGAAGCCATTACCCCAAAAGAAAAAATATAAAAGCCAGATAATGTTTGAAATTTTCACACAGGAAAAAGCCTTTTGGGAGAATGTCCTGAGGTTGACAAAACTACAATTAAACTTTTTGGGCCCCAATGACCTTTCTTAGGTTTGGAAAAGGGAAAAAGGGAAAAATTTGGAACCCAAAGAAAAAAAACTATAAATACGGGGGGGGGGGGAACATCATGTTGTGGGGTTTTTGCTGCAGGGGGGATGGTCACTTCACAAAATAGATGGATCATGGGGAAAGGTATTTTTGGAAATACTGAAGCAACTCCAAGACATCACCCGGGGAGTTTAAATTGGGGGGAAATTTGGGGTTTTCCCAAATGGAAAAAATTTTACTATTTTGCCTTTGGCAAACTTAAACTTTATTTTCTCTATCAAAAAACACAAACGTAACTTTTATTATGTATAATCAAAAACCCTCTATACATCAGGGATTGAGGCCCAATCACATGTGGTGTAAGTAAACTTCCTTTTTTATCATGTTAGGAAACCCCCCCCTTTTCGGGGTGCTCACCAATTAGCCTCAGAGAACCACATAAAGCCCATTTCCCCTCTTCCCTTCCCCTGCAGCACACTAAAATTTGTCCCTTAAAGCTGCCCCCATGCTCCATGAAAACAATCCTCAGGCAAATTTCCCCTCCCCATAACGGCTTGGGCCCCCCCATCTTACCGTAAAAAGCCCGTGCCAACGCCTGCCCCCACAGAAACCTCAGCCCCGACGTGTTGGCTTCCGTCTTTTTCCCCTATATTTTGCAACGGGGGGGCCACCTACAACGGACAAACAAATAGGTGTTACTTTCCCAGCACACACCAGCTTTATCGCTCCCACAACCCCCCTCTCTTCCACATCTAATTGCATATTCATTGGGAATATAGATTTCACTGTACATACCCACTGTTTTATCTTCCCAAAAAAAGCACTTCTCCTTTAAAAAATTAATATATTTCTTTTTAAAAAAGCGCAACCCCTATTAAGACATGTTTTTTGTGCTGTTACTATGTCTAAGACTATTTCCATAAACCACTTCTCTTTTTAGTATATTCATTTTTTTAATAAAGCGCGGAAATAACTACATGATAATAAAATTTTTGGGATGAAATTCAGTTGAAATTCTTGGGGAGAAAATTTAAATTTTTTGGATTTTGAAATTATTTTTGGATGAAAAAAAGCAATTAGACAAAGATATTTGGGAAAAAATACGGCTCCCCAAATTTTTGTTGCATTTTTCAGGGCACCCACCTTCTCAAAAAAAGGGGTTTCCCTTGGGCCAATTTCGGGGGTGTGAAACTGTTCAATTAGGGATTTAAATAAAGAATGTAAAAATTTAAAATGCAGTTTTCAGGCAAGGGGTTATCCAAAAAAAAGTTTAGGAAGGCTTTTAAACGGGCTTTACTATTGAAGAGGACTTTTTTAATCATAAAAAAAAAGAAAAAAAAAAATGTTTTAAATTTCGTTGTATGGACCTTGAGATAGAGCCAATGAAATGAGGGGCATCTTAAAGACTTTTGGCACTTTTTGGGGCAATCAGTATTCTTGAGGTGATTCCAAATACCCTAGTGCATTATGAAAGGAAAAAATCTTAGGGTGAATTTTACTGTCTTTTTTGGGGAGATGGCAAAAAAAATCTGGTCACGTCCCCGGGGTAGGCTCAAACCCTTGTGGCAAAATGTTTTATTCTGCAATTTATATGGAAACTAAAGATTGTTAATCCATTGATAACAGAAGTTTTGAGATGGACAATTTATTAAGGGGGATTTAGGGGCTTGTGTACTTGCCCCAAAAACTAGTGGGAAAACCATACGGGGTTTGTCGTGGATTCCGAAAATCTGAGTGCTTTAGAAGTGAGGGGACACCCCCCCCAGCGAGCACATTTTGGAAGTAATAATGGGGAAATAGAGGTGCTGAAAATTTGGAGCATCTTGTGAAACACTAGGGAAAAAAGGGGATTTGGAGTATTTTTTTTGAGGAAAAAGGCAAGATGGTAAAACTCAATAATTTAAAACCCAAGGCCCAAATGAAGGCTTTTTATTTTTTGCTTTTTTTTAATTTTTCTTTTCCCTATATAAAAATTTTTGAAGAAACTGAAAAATTTTGATTTTAATACGGTCGTGGTATAGCACAGTTGAATATATGATATGGAAGAAAAAGGTTACTATGTTTTTGTCCCCTTCCCATCCCTCCGCCCCCCCCCGCCCCCCCCCTCCCTATCTTACTTGTCCCCCATTTTTCCCGGGGCTGTAAAGGGTGATAGGTTTGTCATGTGAGGCAAAGGTTTTATTTAACAAACGGGATGTATTATATTCTTTTGCATGGAGGGGTTTTTTGGCAGGTGAATTGTATGATATGGAACCGCGCTGCTGTGGCGAGACGCAGCCCTGGGAGTGGATAAATTACCTTTTTTGGTATTTATTCTTTTGTATAGATTTATTTTTTTGCGTGAGTTGTTAGGGTGATGGTTTTCAACTAATGCAATGGCGTTGAAGACAAATAATATTTGCATGCTCCCCCATTTTTGCATGCTTCCATTTACTAATGAATTTGGTGGCGCCTGAGCCGGAAGAGAGAATTTCAATGGGGTTGGTGTAAGGCAAATGCAGGGGGGAGGGGGGGCTAACCATAGAGCCTTGCTTTATTTAAATGAATTTACATATTTAAAAAAGGAAGTGGTTTTTGGGAAAAAAGCTAGTATACACACAATAAAACATGTATTTAAATAGGGCTTGCCTTTTTAAAATGTATGTATAAAATATATAGGAGAAGGCTTTTGGGAAGATAATATGACAGTGGTTACTGTACAGGGAAATCTATATTCCCCAAAAGGGAAAATTGCATATTTGATGTGGAGAGTGGGGGCTTGTGGGAGTATAAAGCTGGTTTGTGTGTGGAAAGTAACACCTTTTTTGCTTGTCCCCTTGTGGTTAAAACCACGCGTTGCAATATTTGAGGAAATAAGAGGAAATCCTCCAGTCAGGGCTGAGGTGTCCCGGGTGCAAAATGCGTTGGCACGGGCAATACGGGACGATGGGGGAAGCCTGTTATGGAGTGGCGAAATTTTCCCGGGTTTTTTTGTTAAAGGGGCATGGGGCGTTTTCAAGAAAATTTTTGATGTGCGTGCAGGAGGCGGAAAAGGGGGGGTGGGGTTTTGTGGTTTTTTGTGGTTTTTGGGGAGACCCGAAAGGGTTTTTCCTAACATGAAAAAGGAAGTACTCAGACCCATGTATGGCCCCCTAACCCCTTTTAAGCCAGGTTACTGGCAAAAATGTCGGGCACAGATATGACGTTTTAATTTTGGGTTTTTCACCTCTTTGAAGTTCACCTGCTGCAGATGGTGTCACAAGGGGCCTTTTTTGTTCTTGGGGCCAGAGATTAGGGAACTGCCCAATATAGGCTTGGGTCCTTTCTGGAGCTAGTACTTTGCTATAGTATAAAAGGATCCCCCCTGTTAAAGGTTGGTGCTTCACCAGACTTGTAATAGAAGAGGAGTTTTTCTTTTTCAGTAGCAAAAAGGGTTAAATGATGGGTTAGAAAAACGGTTTTTAAATGTGTGTATAGAGGGTTTAAAAGGTTTTTCATTAAAAGTTACGTTTTAGTTTTTTTCAATAGAGAATGATGGGGGTTTGTTTCCTATGGCAAATAATAAATAAGTGATCAAAAGTCCCTCTCGTTTCTTGCGAGATTCCCAAAATTTTTGGGGGGATTATGTGCCAAATCGACAAAGACCCCAAGCATACTGCCAAACTGGTTACAAAGTGGCTTTTAAAATAACCAAAATCAATGTTGGGGTGGCCTCACAAAGCCTTATCTCAAACCTTTGAAAATTTATGGGTAAAAAACCCCTGTCACTTCCTCTTCCCTTTGGCCCTCTCCAGTGGCCCCTCGGGAGCCACCGCACACAAGGATATTTCACCCGCCTTTGCCCCTATCTAATTCTCAAACTCTCCTCTCCCTATCTCTGCCACATCTCCCTCACCTTCCCCTCCATCACCACCCACCTGCCCTCCTGACCAAAATTATCCCCCCAAAGCAGGAACCTAAAAAAACCCAACCCCTTGCACCCTTTTGGCTTCTTGCACCTCTCTCTACCTTACCTATTTGCTGATCCAGATGCAGCACCACATTGTCAACAACACAACCCCTTCCACTCTTGATGCGCCCCCCCTTTCCAAACACAACAGAAACCCCAAAATGAACAGACAACCCTGGCACACAGACCCCAAACCAAACAGCTGAGGCAGCTTCCGAGTTGCCGAACGCGCTGGAAGAAAACCCGCCCACCACTGACTTCCCCTCGTATAAAAATCAACATACATTTAAATCCGCATTCACCTCGCCAAAAAGATTCTTCACGACTCTATACCCTCCCTGCCCACCCCCCCCAGAAACTTTTTTAACACCTTAAAACTCTTCCTAGTCCCCCCAACCCCCTCCCCCCATTCTCCTCTCAGCAGTGTTTTGAAACCACTTCCATAAAAAATAAATTCATCAGAAAAGCTTACCCTGCAGCCCCCTCAGCCTCCCTTATTCCTGCGGTGTCCCCACACCCCATCTGTCCCTGCTCATGACTTTCCCCCCTAACTCGCTTCTCCCCGGTATTCCTGACAAGTTTTCCCTTTACTGTCCAAATCGAACCTCACCACCTGTAGTCTTGACCCACTCCCATCACCTACCCCGACCAGGCTGTTATATCCCACCCTCCCCCATTCTTCAATCTATCATTAACCCTGGATTTCCCTTCCTCATTTAAACATGCGACCACACCCCCATCCAAAAGAAACCATTCTTACCCCCCCCGTAAATATCCCCCCTCTAATGTTTCCTTTCGCTTAAACCCCTTGAGGAACGTCCATCTTCAACTTTCCCCCCTTCTTCCCCCAACTCTCTCCTTGACCCCCCCCAACGGGCTTCCGTCCCACCCCCTATGAAACCGCCCCAAACCAAAGTCCCCAACGATCTGCAACTCCCAAAGGCACGCCACTAATTGTGCTCCTCCTTTAGACCTTCCTCTGCCTTTGAACTGTCGACCATTCCCCCCGCTAAAAAAATCCTCTCCTCCCTCGGCATCACACTTGCTCTTTCTTTCCCTCGACCTCACTGATCGGATTTCAGCGTTTCTCATTTTCCCGCTTCACCTCCTCCCCCGCCTCTCTCTGTTGGTGTCCCCGGGGTAGTCCGGGGCCCCATCTCTTTTTCTATTACACTCTTGGCCTGGTCGCTCATAGTTCCAGGTTTAATTCCACCGTATGCTGATGACACCCAACTTTTCATCCCCGGGCCCAGATGTGTTCTTTCTCTCCCGGATCCCTGAACCCTGTCCCCCCCTTTCCTCCTTTTCTCCTCCTAAAAATAAACGTGGGAAAACTGAATTCATTATCTTTTCCCCCCGTTTCCCACTATCTCTCCCCCAATCTTCTCACTGTTAATGGCTAAAACTCTCCCATTACCAAGGTCCGCTGCCTTGGAGTAACCTAAACCGCTTATCTTTCAAACCCCACATCCAAACCCCCAAAATCACCCGTCACTCACCTAAAAAATATTTCCCGGGAAACCGCTCATTTCTTTAAATCTGAAACCAAAAAAGCTGGGCCATGCCCCGTCATTCCCGCCTGACTACTGAACATCCCTTTTTGTGGCCTCCCTCTAGCCCCCCTCCCCTAAACTTCCCTTTAACTCTGCTGCCCTCTGATTCACCCCCTCTCCCGTATTTCCCCCGCCTCTCCCCTCTGCCGCCCCCTTCATGGCTACCCCTTGCCCAGCGAATCCCGTTAAGTATCAACTTTGACCACAAGGCTCTAATAACCTCTCCCCCTATATATCTCTGCTTAATTCTAAATACCTCCCTACGGAACCTCCGCTCCTACAGGACCTTCTCCCTTGCTCCCTTTATTTTCCTCACATAACCGTTCAAGCTTCTCTCGTTTCTTCCCCCACAAAATTTTGGGGGCCTCCTGCCCAACACTCAGACCCCCCCCTCCTATCGGCTTCAAAGGTAAGAAAACCTACCTCTTCGAATTGCCTATAACAACATTAACTGTGTTCACTCCTCCGCCCCCAAAACATTCTCCGAAAACCCTTTTGTCTCTTCACCCTTCCCTGTAGATTGTAAGCCCCCCCGGCAGGGGCCTCTCTCCTCTGAAAAAGTTGTTAGTCACTTTTTGACTTTGTAATTTTTTTGACCAAAATTTATTAAAGTACCGCCTGAAAAAGTACGTGCCCTGGAAAAAAGGCCGCCCAAAAATAAATGATGAGATATGATGATGTTAATAATAAAAGGCAGGTGCGAGCAAGGCAACCTGCAAAATGGTCCGTTCACCAGTTATTTAGGGGCTGGTGTAAGAGGAAAGGGGCCCAAAATTTTACCAACTAGTAAAAGGTTGTGGAAGGATATCCAAAACGTTTCATCCAAGTCGTACAGTTTAAGGGCGATGCTCCCACATACTGGTGGAATGTATGTAAACTTTTGACTGGCCAGCGCTTCTAAAGCGCTCTGTGCCCGCCATCATTCACTTTTGTTTTTGCCCGCGCGTAAAAGGCAGGTAATCATAGCTCTCAATGAGAGCTATGAATTGCCATATTTAGGGCATATTGCAGCACAATTATGCCCAGATTTACGGCCCACAAATATGCCATGTGAACATTCCCTAAGAGACAATCAAAGTGAGCATATGAACTATTTCAAAATGCATTTCTCCTACTTTTTGAATACATGAAAATTTGAGGTTTTTAGCACACAATTTTGCATCAAAATATAGCAGAATGTAGCTGGAACCTTCTGTCCCTGAAAATATGGAGATCTGAACAGATACCAAGTGAGGTAAAATGTCAGAGTAGGTTCCCACTTGAACTGATGTTGCCTTGTTGCTGGTGGATGGGCTCCCGCAATTTTGATCAAAAATGTGGGCTAAGGATCTATAATTTTTATGTGTTCAAAAAGTAGCAGAAATGCATTTTGAAATTGTTTCTATGTTCACTTTGATAGTCTATTAGCGTTTGTAGAGTGCTGCTGATTATTTTGTTGTGTTAAGTGAAAATGAGCAAATGTTGCCCAAAGTGTTAATATTGTATGGCCACCATTATTTTCCAGCTCAACCTTAATTCTCTTGGGCACGGAGTTCTCTACAGCTGCCACTGTGACAACCTCTCAGAGGTGGTGGATGTTGGAGACCTTGCGATCCTCCACCTTACATTGATGTTCAATAGGGTTTAGGACTGGAGACATGCTTATCTAGTCCAGCACCTTTATCAACATTTTCTTTAGCATGGCATTAGTCCTCTTGGGGTCATTATCATGTTGCAATACTGTCCTGTGACTCAGTTTCCAAAGGCAGGGGATTGTGCTCTGCTTCAGTATGTCACAGTACATGTTTCCCTCAATGAACTTAACAGTTCACATAATCTTAAACCCCTTTAAACAACACACACCTATTATCATGGACATTTTTGAAAAAAATTATTGAAGGTTCCGTAGATGAATTAAGGGTGACTGCTCGTATGGAATTTACTACTTATATAGGGAACAACATATGATCCATTTTTTTGCTATTTATATAGGGAATAATTTATGGCTTTTCTTGTATTGGGAGTTTTTTGTTTTATGTCTCTTATCTCCTATTGTGCACTGTCAAAAAACATACAATTATCATGAACCTTTTGAAAAAATATTCTTGAAGGTTATATTGGGAATAACGTATGTTTTTTTTTCTGTGTGGAAACAATTTTTTTTGCTATTTATACAGGAAATAACATATGGTCACAAACTTATTTTGCTATCTATATAGCGTATGGTTATTCATGTGTTAGGCTAAGTTCACACGGCTTAAACTGGGGCGCATTTTTAACAGTATTTCACGCCGTACTGCACTCAAATACGGGCGAAATGCGCCCCAGTCATTACGGTAATCCACAGTTCTCATAGAGAGCTATGGATTACGTCTCCTCTCCCCGCTCGTGCAATATGCCTTGGAGAGAGAATACGCGCCGCTAGTAATGAATGTCTATGGGGCCAGCGCGAGTTCCTGAACACACAATTATGCCGTGTGAACATAGCCTTAAACAACTTTCGGTATCTACATTGGGAATGTGCGGTCATTTCTGAGTTCAAATACATTTTGTAAAAAGTAATTGCTCTTGGGGCGCTCTGACTTTAAATAATCTACTAGTAAAAAAGACCAAGTGAAGTGCTGTTTTTAAAATGTCTAGGGCGCTATACATTGTAATTTCTATTTTGTATAAATTAAAGGCTAATAGTGGCAAAGTGTGGAGTTATTTGTATATACACCCCACCACCACAGATCACTTTTGTTTAGTTCTTAATTAACTGTAGCTACCCACAGCTGGCAGCACCAAACCAGGAAACTCCCACCACCATACTTGACTGCAGACAAGACACACTTGTCTTTGAACTCTTCCCCTGATTGCTGCGACACAAACTTGACACCATCTGAACCAGATAAGCTTATCATGGTCTTATAAGACCACAGGACATGGTTCCAATAATCCATGCTCTTAGTGTGCTTGTCTGCTTCCTTCTGGGATGACAGCCATGGAGACTAATTTCATGCAGTGTACAGCGTATCATCTGAGCACTGACGGACTGATCACCTACCCCTGTAGCCTCTGCAACAATGTTGGCAGCACTCATACACAAACATCAAAAGGCCTATTTTGAGTGGAACCTGTCTTGTTAAACCGCTATATGGTTTTGGCCACCATGCAACAGCTCAGTTTCAGGGTATTAGTTTGTTTGTAAGGCCGAAAAAAGACAAGACGTCCATCCAGTTCAGCCTGTTGTGCTAAAGTGCAATCTTCTTGTAGCCTAGGAAATCTTTATGTAGAGCAACAATAAAATAATTTTCAGATCCTTAGAAAGTTTTTTGCCATGAGGTACCATGTTTAACTTTCAGTCATCAGAATGAGATAATGTGAAAGTGATAGCACCAAATTTAACACACCTGCTCCCCAATAACAACTGAGACCTTGTAACACTGAGTCTCATGACACCATGGAGGGAAAAATGGCAAATTAGGCACAATTTGTCCATTTTCACTTAGGAGTGTACTCGCTTTTGTTGCCAGCGGTTTAGACATTGATGGCTGTGTGTTGGGTTATTTTGAGGGCACACCACATTCACACTGTTATACAAGCTGGACACTGACTACTTTACATTGTATCAAAGTGTCATATCTTCATTGTTTTCCAATGAAAAGATATACAATATTTACAAATATGTTATGGGTGTACTCACCTTTGTGAGATGCTGTACCTGATATTGAGTATCCAGAGAGTCGCTCTGGAAAATAAAATGTGAAAATGACATTGATTTTAATATTTTTTTGTAGGTGTAAACAAAGATAACATCAGAGCCGGATGCAAGAAGTGTGGTTATCGTAAGTATTTATTATTATTAAAGCATGCAAGTGAATAGCTATTATTTACACTGTGTCTAGACGTAATGGAACATGATTACCAAAGTACATTGCTTTGTGTTCAACACAGGCCTAAATGCAGTTATGTTGTTAATATCCAGGATACAGCATTGACTTGTTGTATATACAGTAACTGCACAGTGTACACATAGCCGGCTCATCAGATGGTTTGTGAGGAGCTCAGTCCTTTTCCACCAGCCTGAGTAGTAAGTGTCAATGATAGAGGGTAGACGGGTAATAACAAGATGGCGGAGAACCTTTGTAAAGAAGATGGCTGTATAAAATGTAATCATTACAAATGAACTATTACAGGGGTGTTTCCACCATGCACTCTGATGGCATATCTCTAGGATGTGCCATCAAATTCTGGTAGATGCATGTCCCACCTCTGGAACCCGCACCTGTCATGGCTCCTAAAAGTGTCATTCTGAGTACAGCCGAATAGGGTGCTCACCTGTACTCAAAACTCCCATAACACAGAATGGAAAATTGTGCATAAGTGTGATCAGCTCTTAGTCATGAGCCGAACTTTTAGGGACCTGTTTCCGAGATAGGTGGGACCCACACATATATTTTGCTGGCATATCGTCATATATTGGCTCCTATTCACCAAATAGTACAGTGTAGTTTTCTTTTTATAGTTTTTTGTGGTCATCTGGGTAGTATGAAAGTGGGGATTTTACACTGCCATTTTGCTATCTTGACTTCATATCCCTACAACTTACCCTACATGAAGCCCATAGAATGAATGCTTTGCTTATGCCAAATGACCTTAAAGGTTGTCTCACTACAAGGATTGCTTTTTATGTTAAAATATGTGTCCATTAACAGTGTCCTACCAATTCCTAGATATCCCCTCTTGTATGGGCTGAATCAGCTCCTCTGGTCGCTATAGCTACATACCTGTTCAATCTCTCCTGATAGGCTGCCAGCACTGGTTGCTATAGCTACAGACCTGGCTTCTACTGTAGCCTAATACAGTCATGGCCAAAAGTTTTGAGAATGACACAAATATTATATTTTCACATGATCTGTTGCCCTCTGGTTTTTATGTGTGTTTGTCAGATGTTTTTATCACATACAGAAATACAAGTGCAATCATATTATGATTAACAAAAGCTTTTATTGACAGTTAGAATGAGTTAATGCAGCAAGTCAATATTTGCAGTGTTGACCCTTCTTCTTCAGGACCTCTGCAATTCTCCCTGGCATGCTCTCAATCAACTTCTGGACCAAATCCTGACTGATAGCAGTCCATTCTTGCACAATCAATGCTTGCATTTTGTCACAATTTGTTGGTTTTTGTTTGTCCACCCGTCTCTTGATGATTGACCACAGGTTCTCAATGGGATTAAGATCTGGGGAGTTTCCAGGCCATGGACCCAAAATCTCTGTTTTGTTCCCTGAGCCATTTAGTTATCACCTTTGCTTTATGGCAAGGTGCTCCATCATGCTGGAAAAGGCATTGTTGATCACCAAACTGCTCTTGGGACGGTTGGGAGAAGTTGCTCTTGGAGGACATTCTGGTACCATTCTTTATTCATGGATGTGTTTTTAGGCAAGACTGTTAGAGAGCCGATTCCCTTGGCTGAGAAGCAACCCCACACATGAATGGTTTCTGGATGCTTTACAGTTGGCATGAGACAAGACTGGTGGTATCGCTCACCTTGTCTTCTCCGAACAAGCTGTTTTCCAGATGTTCCAAACATTCGGAAAGGGGATTCATCTGAGAAAATGACTTTACCCCAGTCCTCAGCAGTCCACTCCCTGTACCTTTGGCAGAATATCAGTCTGTCCCTGATGTTTTTTCTGGAGAGAAGTGGCTTCTTTGCTGCCCTCCTTGACATCAGGCCTTGCTCCATGAGTCTCCGCCTCACAGTGCGTGCAGATGCACTCACACCTGCCTGCTGCCATTCCTGAGCAAGCTCTGCACTGCTGGTAGCCCGATTCCGAAGCTGAAACACTTTTAAGAGACGGTCCTGGCGCTTGCTGGTCTTTCTTGGGCGCCCTGGAGCCTTTTTGGCAACAATGGAACCTCTCCTTGAATTCCTTGATGATGCGATAGATTGTTGACTGAGGTGCAATCTTTCTAGCTGCGATACTTTTCCCTGTTAGGCCAGTTTTGTGCAGTGCAATGATGACTGCACGTGTTTCTTTAGAGATAACCATGGTTAACAGAAGAGAAACAATGAGGCCAAGCACCAGCCTCCTTTTAAAGTGTCCAGTGGCGTGATTCTTACTTAATCATGAAAGATTGATCTCCAGCCCTGTCCTCATCAACACCCACACCTGTGTTAATGGAGCAATCACTGTAACGATGTTAGCTGGTCCTTTTAAGGCAGGCCTGCAATGAGGTGGAAATGTGTTTTGAGGGTAAAGTTCATTTTCTAGGCAACTATTGACTTTGCAATTAATTGCTGTTAAGCTGGTCACTCTTTATAACATTCTGGAGTATATGCAAATTGCCATTATAAAACCTGATGCAGTAGACTTTGTAAAAATTAACATTTGTATCATTCACAAAACTTTTGGCCATGACTGTAGAATCCAGTAAACACGACCCTGAATTCAAAATGAAACCCAGAAAACAGGACTGAAGTGAGATGAATCAAGGCAGTGAGACAACCCCTTTAAACCCATTACAACTGATCCCAGAATTGTTCATCTGTTTAAAAGGTTGAATTATTGAGATAGAAGGTGACCTATAGGTTTTCCCCACCCTTCTATTCCTTATTTGTACTGGAGAATCTTCAGTGGATCTTACATTGCATATTCTGCACATTCTGATGACGGACTTTAAAGTGAAAATCACGGACCCTTAGCTTCTGCCTATAGCTCACAGCGACTTTTGTAGCCTAATTGTTCATGGTTGTCTCCCCTTCAGCTGGCCATCTGACCTTTGAGTGCAGAAACTTCCTGAGAGTGGACCCACAGAGGGACATTGTGCTAGATGTTAGTAGCACCAGTAGCGAGGACTCTGACGACGAAGTTGAAATTGGAAGTAAAGCTCCAGTTTCTGCAGACAAGAAAAGTAAGTGAAATACTTGTGCTAGCTTTGCCAAGTCACTTTTATTCATTCATATTCGGATGCATGAGCTGTTTGGCTAATTTCCTCTTGGCGTTGTGCAAGCCTGCAGCAATCTGATTGTGCTTAGTATTCTACCATTATGTAAATATTTAATAGTTCGTACCAATTGTGTTTTAGGAGTCAACAAAATGGTGAGTTATAATTTACTACTGGGACTTTTAGGGTATGTTCACACGGCATCTTTTAGCCCGTACTTCAGGGCCGTAATTGCGCTGCAATACACCCCAAAATACAGCCTGTGAATAAGGTAATTCAGAGCTGGCTAGCGCGCACTTCTTAAGCACCGGCATCTTGCAGCACGCACAGGTACGTGCCACAAGATGCCGTGTGAACTCACCTTTACAATTATTATGATAGCAATGTTATTTAAGGAGAATATGTCACTAAGACAGAACTCCTTGTTTTAATAACCCTAATGACACTACGCTCGGGAGTGTGACAAAGGCTACTATAAGGATTATATAAAATAACAAAATCTTAAGAAATGCAAACAAGGCAAGCGCGGCCAGGAGCTTGCCAGATCAGCTCCTGGTCGTAATGTAAACAGTCAGGAAACTAAGGGCATCTAAGTCAGGCTGCAGCTCTCAGAGGCTTTACTTTTTTTAATCACATATATTTAGAAAAGTTTTGGAGGATCCCACACCAACATTAGTTTGTGGCAAAACCCGTTTAAGGACCTGCATTTTTTTTCTTATTTTGGCCTTTGTATTCTTTGACTTGGTATAATTACAGTGATAAACTACTTAAATAGTTTTCATTATGTTTTACTATTTTTTTAATAAACATAAAGAAGGTAAAAACATTATCTCAGAAAACAGTGATACAAAGCAATTTATTTTTTTATTTTACCATTATTGGAGATGTGTAATAGCTTGTTTTTGTGGGGTGAAGTGTAATTTTTTTTGCTATATGTGTTTTTTTGATTACTTTTTTTCCATTTTTTCCTTGGAAGCATGATGATCAAAAAATGTAATTCTGGTATTGGGTTATTATTATTTTAATATAATATACAGGAAAATACCTTTTTTTGACTTAATTTTTTTCCTCGGTTTTAGTCCTCTAGAGGGCTTTGAACATGTAATTACTTCTACTAGTTACTGCAGTACTTATATACTATAGTATGTAGCCATTTACTTATTGCTATCACAGTCAGGAGGAAACAAAAGAATAATTCATATCCTTTTATTAATTATGCATAAATTTTTGCTTTTAACACAGACATATTTTAAAATACGATAATGAGATAGTACATATAAATAAATCAGTGTGGTAGGATAATATTACCCAATCGCTATAAGAAGGTGGTGTTCCCCAGAAGAAGCCACTAGCGCGAAACGTGCATAGAAGACCGATTTACCAATTTGAGTAATATTATCCTACCACATTGATTATTTATGATTATATTTATATGAGATCTAATTTATACTTGATATATGCACTTGCACTTTGAGAGATTTATGTGTTAATCTATATACATCTGTACTTGTGGCACTTTAGATGTACTAGTCTATTTTGCACTTTATTAATTTTTGTGCTCACTTATCCTTTTATCATGTGGGTGTAGACTTTGATCATTTTGTGTGTGCATATGTATGCGTTTGTGATGATAATCCCGTCGTATATATGTACTATCCCCATTATCGTATCTTAATATATGTCTTTGTATTTATTTATTTTTAAATGTATAATTAATAAAGGATATTCATTATTATTTTGTTTTCTTCTGATTGTGATAGCCATAAGTTTGTGTCAAGTTAATCAGAGGTTGGTTACTATATGGTTTATTTTTTTGTTGTGTAGCCATTTAATTGATTTCATATTGCATCCTAAGGTGTAATAGAAGCACAGTCATTGCAGGACTGAGGGGCTTCATTAGGCCCCTGGCTATCCTGTTGTGATAAAAAATAGTCTTGAATTAAAAATAAACGTAGTTTCTGCCTATCTAAGAAATATGGAGTGTAGCACAAAGAATTATCTACAACTAAGTATAAGTAGATGGTTAAGCTTGTTCCACTCTATCATCAAGGACATAAGCTGATTTTGTGCTGTGTGTTCATATCAGATTTTAACTATACATGATTAACCACCAATATGTCAGTGATGCCACTACCGCCCACTTGGCTGAAAATCTTCTTTGTTTGGATGAGTATAAAACGTATGTTTTGCTTTTAATAAACGTAGCTTACTTCACGGACACATCTACCTGTATCTCTATGTAAAGTGCCGCACAGTTCAGACAATTCTCTTTCCATCTAATTGTGAACCGCACTGGGGCGGTGGAGTGTTCGGTTACGATCACGCTGTCAACCAAACGGCATCCTGCAGTTGTGTTGTGAGATGGGAGGAGAGTAGTTGTGTGACGAGCGTGGGTGCCACACTCCTAATAGATTCAATACCACAGTTACATTGCCCGTGGCATGTAAGTACTTAAATGGCCTGGATTGAAGAACAGTCTGATCCCAGCTATTGGTGGGGAGTGCTGGCTGTAAGTAACTGAGCTTCTTAACCCGCTCCATACAGCCTTGACTACAGCTTGACATACAGTTTTGACAATTGGGATCACAACATGATAGGAAAAATTTAAAAATTGGTCCATGACCGGGCTCCATCCTGCAAGACTAATCTGATCTGCCACTGTTGGAGCGAGTTGGTACCAACTTGATGTAAAATATTATTGATCATTTGTGAAGATCATGCCTCAAAGAATTCAGACTGAGTTTGAGGTGGAGCAACAAAGTAATAGTTAAAATTAGTTTTGTTGATGATTCCATGATTTTTTTTTTCCTTTTCTTTAATTAACATGCGTCATTAAAATAATTTTGGTCTATTTGTTTGGTTCATTAATTAAGCTAGGGAAGAAGCACTGCTTAGTGTCATACATTACCGTTCAAAAGTTTGGGGTCACTTAGAAATTTCCTTATTTTTGAAAGAAAAGCACAGTTTTTTTCAATGAAGCTAATATTAAATGAATCAGAAATACACTCTATACATTGTTAATGTAGTAAATGACTATTTAAGCTGCAAACGTCTGTTTGTTGATGCAATATCTACATAGGTGTATAGAGGCCCATTTCCAACAACCATCACTTCAGTGTTCTAATGGTACATTGTGTTTGCTAACTGTATAAGAACGTTATTAGATATTTTGAACACCCTTGAAAACGCTTGTGCAAGTATGTTAGCACAGCTGAAAACAGTTTTGCTGATTTAGAGAAGCTACAAAACTGACCTTCCTTTGAGCTAGTTGAGAATCTGGAGCATTTCATTTGTTGGTTCGATTAAACTCGCAAAATTTCATGTGAAACTTGACAGTCTAGTCTTCTGCTGAGAGATGAAGGCTATTCCATGTGAGAAATTGCCAAGAAACCGACGATTTCCTACAACGGTGTGTACAACTCCCTTCAGAGGAGAGCACAAACAGGCTTTAACCAGAGTAGAAAGAGAAGTGGGAGGCCCCGCTGCACAACTGAGCAACAAGACAAGTACATTAGAGTCTATAGTTTGAGAAATCGACGCCTCACAGTCCCTCAACTGGCAGCTTCATTAAATAGTACCCGCAAAACGCCTGTGTCAATGTCTACTGTGAAGAGGCGACTCCAGGATGCTTCAGGGCAGAGTGGCAAAGAAAAAGCCATATCTGAGACTGACTAATAAAAGAAGAAACACAGACATTGAACAGAGGAAGAGTGGGCAAAAAATGTTATGGGCGAATCGAAGTTTGAGGTGTTTGGATCACACAAAGAACATTTGTGAGACGCAGAACAACTGAAAAGATGCTGGAAGAGTGCCTGACGCCATCTGTCAAGCATGGTGGAGGTCATGTGATGGTCTGGGGTTGCTTTGGTGCTGGTAAAGTGGGAGATTTATACAAGGTAAAAGGGATTTTGAATAAGGAAGGCTATCACTCCATTTTGCAACGCCATGTCATACCCTGTGGTAGCGCTTGATTGGAGCTAATTTCATCCTGCAACAGGACAATGACCCAAACCCACCTCCAAATTATACAAGAACTATTTAGGGAAGAAGCAGGCAGCTGGTATTCTATCTGTAATGGAGTGGCCAGAGCAGTCACCAGATCTCAACCCCATTGAGCTGTTGTGGGAGCAGCTTGACCGTATGGTTCACAAAAAGTGCCCATCAAGCCAATCCAACTTGTGGGAGGGGCTTCTGGAAGCAGGGGGTGAAATGTCTCCAGATTACCTCAGCAAATTAACACATAGAAGCAAAAGTTCTGCAATGCTGGAATTGCTGCAAAGGGAGCGTTCTCTGACGAAAGTAAAGTTTGAAGTAGAAAATTATTATTTCAAAATAAAAATAATTATTTCTAACCTTGTCCATGTCTGGACTATATGTCTGTTCATTTTGCACTCATTTGATAAGTAAAAGTATGAGCTTTCAGGAAAAACACTAAATTGTCTGGGTGACCCCAAACTTTTGAACGGTAGTGTACATGTAATTTGTGCTAAAAACTAAAAGTAAAAAAGGTGAAAATCTGAGAGACCACCCTCTAAGTGTGCTGAGTACATAATTTTACAAGGGATTGGACTGGCCTGTATACTGGAGCTGCCATTCATGTAATGTGGGTAAAGCTAAGAGGTCTCGCTGAGCACTCAAGTCTAATTTTTCCTTTTAGGCAGAGCAAACTGTAAGACTTCTGCTGGTTTTCCGTGTTCAACCAAATTTGGTATTATAATATGAACCTTTTCTATTTGTTGTGCACTTTGTTTCTATGGGTTTTTTTTGTTTGTTTTTTTTCCATGAAAAATGACTGTGCCTCATTTATTTAAACGGAACCTGTCGCATTTAAAATGCTATCAGATATGCAAACAGCTATCACAATCCGGTGGTGTCAGTTTACACTGACCCGTCGATCATCGGAATATGGTGGATTCTTAGTGATCACCATGGGCAGAATGGTATGTGATCCACGGGCAAGATGGCGGTAACCCAAGGTGACAGTGGCAGCAGGTGCCGGTACAAGTGACAGGACACAGTAGGTGTAGCCGTAGATGAATAGTAGGTCCCAGGCGGGTAACGGACTGGTACAATGGCAGGAACAGCAGATAGAGCAGACTTGTGTAGCGGTAGTTAACAGCAGGTATAACGCTTAGGAAGCACAGGGTTAACACAGGTAGCGCAAGGTAACGCAGGTTCAGCAGCAGTACAGCAGCCAGGGGTCAAGCTCTATGTAGGTAGGCAACAACCAATTGACCAGGAGCAAGAGCAGGAAATTCCTTTTATAGCCAGGGGTCACAGGTCAACAGGCAGGCAATTGGGACACTGTCCCTTTAAGTAGCCGAGTAGTGTTGTATGCACAAGGGGCGCCAGGGAGCCCGAGAATGCATCGGAGACCTCGATCTGCCGGCGGGCACCGCAGCACAGACAGGAGCCGGGACAGGTGAGTAACTAGTAGCGGGGACACTAGAGGATGCCGCCACAGCTGCCGGGACACGGCCATGCCCACTGCTCTGCACGGGAGCGTGACATCAGCATATTACAAAGCAGGAGAAGCTGAGCAGGCTGATGTGTAGTTCTGTGATGAAAGATTCAGTATAACTTGTATTTTAATCATTTTTAATCCCTGCTTTTTCTGAGTTAAAGAGTCCAGTGGGCGGTGTTATCAGTGATTTGATAGCCTTCTCTGTATGCACACTGATAAAAGAAATGCTATCAATCACTGATGACACCGCCTACTGGCCTCTTTATCCCAAGCAGGAATTTGAATAAATAAAATACAAGTTCTACAGAATCTTTCCCCACAGAATTATACATGTATATGCTCAGCTTCTCCTGCTTTATAACATGCTGTCTGCAGGTCTGCTAGCATTTTCAGTGTGACAGATCTCCTATCTTTTTGGCTCTTCTTTTTTTTTAATAAAAGATGCATTCCCATCATATAAAGTAATGATCTGTCACTTTATGACCTGTGGAGACCCTCCCATAGAATAAAGGGGCCCCAACCCTGGTGTAAGATTGCCCCTTCACTGTGTTTCCATGTGCAGTGATGCTGCAGCCACCCACTTTACAGGTCATTTTAGCACAGCCCTATTCATGTGAATGGAGATGCCCAGGATTGATAAAGTTCCAATATGTTGAATCATTCCAATCATATAGTGATCTGCCATCACTTTAAAGGATGGCAATGTTAATGATTACTTCATACCCATCAATTTATCTTGTTACTAGAGTTGTTTTCTCTTTTATTAGAGCGCACACATGCAATTCGTTGTTAGAGGGAAGAGTAGAACAGGACCATGAAAGAGAAGTAATATTGGGTTAATGACGGCAGGTGGCACATTCATATGGACAGCGCCGACTAGCCCCTGTGTATTGGCACTGTTGCTACTAATGATACAATATTAAACACATTTTAAGTATTATTTGGCCCTAACTTCCTCATGGATCCAGCAGCAGAGAATAAGGGTAAGGTGTGAGGACAGTATGCTGAGTAATACTGTGGATTCACAGGCACTATTTGCATCACCATGACAATACTTGTCCTATCCCTTTAAGGGTCACCAATATGCCTTTTTACTTCATGGCGGGTATAAGCACCATGAGTGAAGCAGGGGCTTGGCGGTCTGAAAAAAAGCCAGGTTCTAGTGGCTGGGGCTAGGGAAACATTCAGTTTCAGCAGTTTAACCCCTTAGAGGCCACTGTCCACTGCAACCATAGCATCTAAGTTGTTTGGGAAATAGGGGGTTCCCTCTGTCATCCCACTGGAACCCCTGCAAAGTGATAACAAGGTGCTGATGGATTTACTTGGCAGTTGAGGGCATATTAAAGGTAGAACTTAAAAGAAGGCATGTCAGCCTGTCCCACAAATAATCTCGCATAAGTGTTAAGGCTCCTGGAAGGTGGGGAGGAAAACAACAAGCACAACCAAGAAAAATAGGTTGTGGCAGGAAAGGGTTAATAGTCTTTGTTATAGACTCCAGTGAGACATAGATTTGGGCCTAGTCCTCTACATTTGATGTCCTGTAGTGAAGCAGCTAATACTAGATCTATTTTAGATAACATTCTCGGGAAAGAGTATTATACTAATGCAGCAAAAGAAGCGGCTTTCCTTTCAAAGTGGGATCTAATTTTTGTTCTGCATAACACAGAACGCGTACATGAAGTACAGTAGATAAGCCATGTTGGAGGAAGCTTAGGAAGCTATTTAGAGTTAAATTTAGTACATCATTTTTTTTTATTTTTTTTTACAATTTGTGAGGAATGATACATTTTTAGCAGGGTCTTGATCAAAGTTGCTTAAAGGGAACTTTCAGCTCGTTTATGCTGCCCAAATGATGGGCAGCATGAAATAATGACCGTGTGGGTTTTGCCCCAAACACTGCTGCTTTTCAAGGTAAAACACCTGAAGAAGTTGGGCCAGGAAATGGGTTAAGCCGCCTTGCCCGAGAGACATTAGTCTGTTGTGCGGCTTCTCCCCACCCCCTTGGCTAAACAGACAGTTAAAGCATCTGATGCATTTGTGAAGACATCGTGTGAGATAGCTCAATGCTTTGTGCAAAACTAATGATAAAAAAGGGGAGTTCAGGAAAGGTTTTAGACTGAAAAAAAAAAATAATTCTATGGGTTTTGAAATGTGGCAATATGTAAATTGTGTTAAAAAAAAAAACAAAAAAACATTTTACAAATGTTGTGGAACATGGTAAAATTACTGTACTTGTATCCAGTTTCTCCGAAAATAAGACATCCCCCGAAAATCAGACCTAGTGCATTTTTTTTATGAAATTCAGAGTTTGGCTGCTTATGCTGATGTTTGTGATGAAATCACTCCAGTTTTATTAATACATTTTTGATTTTTTTGTTCAACAATAAATGTGAATTTTGTTCTTAAAAAAAAAAAAAAAAAAAAAAGAGACATGCCCTAAAAATAAGTCTTAGCTCGTCTTTAGGAGCAAAAATTAATATAAGACACTGTCTTATTTTCAGGGAAACTGTGTGTGTGTGTGTATATGGTATCACCGTAATTGTAACAAATTACAGAATAACATTAATTTATGATTTATACCACACAATGAATACCAAAAGAAATTTTATGAAACAATAGTAAAATTGCAGTTTTTTTCTAATCCCCCCTCATGTCAAAGCAGCTCTTTCAGCATGATCATCTGAGAATTTAATAATCTCCATAGATCTCTCTACATTCTAAATGCATCACACTAACTGGACCATGTCACTGGATCACTCCATATTGCACAATTGGAGAAGATACCACCCACTTGACTGTTTAGGACCTAATTTGTATACTGGGTGCGAAAATTAGTGGCAAGGATTACTCGGGAGAAGAGTGGAATAGGATTTTAAAAAACAAAACACAAGCCACTTCTATTATTAGTGTAGTGGCGGCTACAAATGGATATAGACAGCTCAGTCTTTTTGAAGAGGTCATAGGTCCTTTTTGAGTATTAAAGGGGTTGTCTCGCTTCAATGATTGGGTTTTATTTAAAAGATCTTTAAAAAACAAGCAGCTTTGCAATATATGTTCATTACAATTTTTCCTACTGATTTTGCGTTATCCTGGTAGTAGGAGTGCATCAGCTTCTCAAATCACTATAGCAGCCAACCTGTTGATTTTTATCTCACTGGCTGTCAGTGCTGGTGACTCATCAGCTTCTCAATACAGGTCTGAGCACAGAGCCCCTCCCATACAGTATGTGATGCTTCTGTAGGGGAGGGGGAGGGCTCTACTCCCATGTGTAGCTGTGCTGCCTGGATTAACCCTGTGTGTGGCCTGCCCCCCTCCTGCTCTCTACACAGATTGAGGAGAGCAGAGGTGAGGCTGATCTGTAGTAAAGTACGATTGCAAGCATGAAGTGTTTTTTTTATAATCATAAAGGGGTCTTGGGAGTTTTGGGCCCTATACTTAGAAAAAGATCGGGGTTTGGGCATGTGAACTGTTCATACCCTCCCCCCTTCCCCCTCGCTGTTTTTAGTGCCCCCTTTTTTGGGGTTTTTAAATATTTTAACACACTTCACAGCTGCCCTGTTCTTTTTCTACGGGGTTTTTGTTTGTTTTTGTTTTGAGTGTCCATGGATATTTGTATGCTCGCGGGGGGATAGGAACTTTTACATCCCCCCCTCCCTCTGCATTAACCATACCCAGCTTCACGGGCCCTCGGGCCCCATAGAAACTCAAAGGATAACCCTCTCCCCCTACTGTTTTTCCTGATTTTTTTTTGGAAGGGCAGCAAGAGCTGGGCCCCACAGCACATTTGCAGCTCATAAAGGGCATGACCGCGATTAGGGGGCACACCCCGGGGTTTTAATCCGGGCAGAAAACCCCCCCGCCTCTCCGGGCAACCCCAAGGAGGAGAGCAGTGGGGGGCCCGGGGGGAGGGGGGGAGAAGAAGGAAACCCAAGAAGCAGGGGCCCCCCGAAAAAAAAAAACCCTTGCTCCCCAGAATTTGAGGTAGGCTGAAAGCCTGTAGTGAGACAACTCCTTTAAGTTTGCCCACCAGGACTCATTACATGCATAAACCACTATTAGCGTGATTATGTACACCGACATTTAACCGTGAACTAGAATTATCTGAATTTTCATCACCGTCAACACTTGAACAGAGTTTTGAACTCTTAGGCTTCTGAACAAGCCGGATAAAGATTTGATTTTCTTAAATTTTCCGTAAGGGGGGGGGGAGGGGGGGGGGGGGGGGGGGGGGGGGGGGGGGGGGGGGGGGGGGGGGGGGGGGGGAAATTAAAAGGTTATAAAGGGGGGTACTATGTTTTAGGGAAGTGGCACTTTGATAGCCCCTTTTGTACATTTTTATCCCCCAAACAATTTGGGAAAAAGCACCCAAAAAACCAAAGAACTAGCAAAAAAGGGAAAGCAGCGTTTCTTTTTAGTATTTTTACACCCTAAAAGTCATGTTTATTACCTTTATAGTGTAAATAGTATTATCCTGGGCATAATCTGTAAGGTTTCACATTTATATCTTAAATTTCTGCCCTGCTACGAGTTTTTTTTTTTTTTTTTTATTAATATGGTTTTTTTATAAAAAAAATTTTAAAAGGTAGGGCCCCTTTTTTATTTGCCCTTTTGCATCAAACAATAAAAAATATCCTACCTTTTTTGGGGCTAAAAGCCCCTGTAAAAAACAATAACTCCCAAAAACCCGGTATTTCTTATTGTGCGGGCCTTTCCCTTTAAACGGGTTTTTGGGAAACCCATTTACATGCATTCTTGTTCCCCTTTTTGGTATCCATTGGGAACTATAAAAAATTTTATCCAGATTTGGAACCAGGGTTTGGGGCCTTTAGCGATAAATTTTAGGGCAAAGTTTGCCCTTTTTACTGATTGTATACGCCCCTTCCTGGACATTTGGGCAACTTTTCCCCTATTTCTGAGGGATAGGGCCTTTTTTCCTCGGACACTTGGACTATGTTTGCCCTATTTACTGATTGTATACGCCTTCTTCCTCGGACACTTGGACTACGTTTGCCCTATTTACTGATTGTATACGCCTTCTTCCTCGGACACTTGGACTACTTTTCCCATTTTATTTGATTGTTACGCCTTTTTTCCCCCGGACACTTGGACAAACGTTTTGCCCTTTTACTGATTGTTTACGCCTTTTTCCTCGAATTTTGGACTACGGGTCCCCTTTATTTACTGATTGTTTTCCCCTTTTTTTCCTGGGGGACATTTTGGGACAAATGTTTTGCCCATTTGTTTGTATACCCCTTTTTCCCTTGGGAAACACGGGGAACCACGTTTCCCCTATTTACGGATTGTATCGCCTTTTCCCCTTTCGACACTTGGCCCTACTTTTTTCCCTTTTTACTATTGTATACGCCTTCTTCCTCGGACACTTGGACTACTTTTGCCCTTTTTACGTTTGTAAAGCCTTCTTCCCGGGACACTTGGACATTTTTGGCCCTTTTTTATTTGATTGATCCCGCCTTCTTCCCCCGGACATTTGGGACTACTTTTACATAAAAAGGGGGTTTTTGGGGGGAAGAAGCAACCAAAATTTTAAAAGCCCAATTTTTGGAAAACCTGGGGGAAAAAATGCAGGGCCCGGGCGTCCCCCCCCCCAAATCTTCCCCCCATATTGACGTGCATGAAAAATGAAAATTTAATTTGGGCCCTCATTGTAAAAATTGGGCTTGGTTGCCCTCCCCAAACATGATTTTTTAGGGAATAAATCATGAAAGTTAAAAATTTTTTTACCTTTGGGGTTTTTAAAAAAGGGAACCCCGGTAAAGACAAAAATTTTTTTTTGCAAATTAGGGCCACACCTTTTTTTAGGTTTTTTGGGGGGAGGGGCACAGGGGCCAAAACCCTTAATGAGCTTGGACACCTGGTTGGGCCCCTTCAAACAGTAAAGGCCCTCTGCATGGAAAACTTTTTTTTTAAAATTTTTGCAGAGCATTTTAAATGGCTTTTTGCCCTGACTTGTCATAAAAAACCCAAGAGTTTTCCCTGCAAAAGCAGGGCAGTGGGGGCTTTTTAAAATTTCTTCATGAGAAGAAGGGAGTATGTTGTTTAACACTTGTCAGAGAGGGAAGTGGTTGGATTCTGTCCAGAGTCCAGTCCAGATTACACAACCATCACAAAGGGGCATCCCCACCCATTTTTAAACCCCAAAAAAAAAAAATCTTTTATAAAATTAAAACAAGTGTCGGGCAAAATTTTCTTACCTAGAGCATGTTCATTGTACCATGGAAAAGCCATCAAAACGCTTTGTTTGTTTAAATTATGTTTTAAATCAAAAAAAAGGTGAGGCATTGCAATTTTGGGTGTGTAAACTTTTTCACCATAAATTTTTTAAAATTTTTAAGATAATGGCAATTGAAAAAAAGGCAACAAATTAGTGGCACGGCTAATTTTAAGCAAAATTAAATCCGCTGTGCCACTAAACACAAACAAATGTGCCTAAAAATTACATGACAGACAAAAACCAAATTAAAAAAACAGAGCAAAAGAAAAAATAGTGCAGAAAAACACAAAGGGAAATTTAAACCTGTAAAAAATGTGCATTTTTTCCTCTTCCAAAAAAAAAGCAAAAATTTTTTTTCCAGCATCCTTTTTAACACTGTGAACCCAGCATCAACACATAGGGTGTGGTCTGTGATGAATTGTGTGAACATATCCTTTATTTTATGTGATTTCTGTGGGGAGTCTGTGTATTTACTTACACTAAGCAGATGACCGTTTCCTCAAATGGGTATTCCCAAGTCACTAATTAGCTTTAAACATGTAGGCAAAGAGTAAGGCCCTGTTCACACTTCAGATTTGAACCCAGGTTTATGGCCGCGGGTTCCGACGCGGGGTCCATTTGGGCCAAAAACCCAAATTTAAATTTGCGCCCACTTTATTAACAGGGTTTTTTATGGGAAACCGCTTTTTAAAATTAACACACCCCAGTTTTGGGCCAAACCCCTGTTTAAAACTCTCCCGCAATTCTTTAAAGGGATCCTCAGCGCGGCTGGAGCGGGCTGGCGTGCGGTTTTTTCCCCCGCCACTAATTTTGCATGGGGCAAAACCCCGCCAAAAGCCACGCCCCACTTGCACCATGCCCATGGGAAACCGGGAAACCCGTTTTCGGGAGAGGGAAGGGTTGCGGCGGGTTTTTTTGGGGGCGAGGGTTTTTGGGAACCGGGGGGGAAAACGGGGCTGAAACCCCGGGGCCCCAAAAAAGTCTTTAACAGGCCAAAAACTTTTTATTTTTTACACAAGGGTTCTCTAGTTAAACCCTCCCCCTCTCTAGGGTCTTGCAATTTGGCCCGGATGGGGACATCATCCCTGTATTTTTAGTTGATTTTTTTCTTTGGGTATTTCCAAAACTCAGACTGAAAAATCTGACGGGGACCCAAACCCTTTAAAGGGCATTTTCTTGGGAGAAAACTGGCCCAACCTCCAAAATTTCGGGCCCAAAGGGTTTTAAAATTTCCCAAAAGGGATTTTTATTTGAATTTGAATGTTGGTTAGCCCACGTAGTTAAAAATATTTTTGTTGTAATCTATAGACCCCCCAAACACTGGGAATAAAAGGATCAGCTGCCTTTAAAAAAATAAGCGGGCGCAAATAAAACAGTGGGATAATGGGTTTACTTTAGTTTTCCCCGACATTGACTTGGGGTCCGGTTGCTTCAACTGCTGAAGGGGAAGGGCCCCCTTTTGTTGCAGGGGTAATTTTTTGAGACTGTAAAAAAATTCCCTAGAAGTGAGCTCTAATTTAATTGTCAGTTCAAAAAAAGCAGAAATTGGGTTGGGGGGGTTCACTGTTTTTTGAAAACTTTTTTAACGGAACCAAAATTAAATTTTTTTAACTTAAACTGGAAAAAAACAAGCCTATGCTGGAAAGGCAAAAACATTGAAGGTTAAAAAAGCCAATTTCCCCTTTTTTAAAGGGTGCACTAAAAAACCCTAGACTGGGAAAAAGCTTTTTTTTAAATATTTATTTGAGAAAACCAAATGAAAAGGATTTATTTACATATATTTTAGGGGATTTGTATTGCAAAATATATTTCAATACATAGAATAAGCGATTAAAATAAAACCAAAACCACTGGGTTAAAAGGGCAATAAATAATCAAAAAAGGGCATTTAGAAAATATGTCCGAGGGGTCAGCATTAGTCTTTGAAAATTACAGAGGGCTCAATAAAATGGTGATGATCGGCTAAAATACAAAATGAAAGGAAGGTGGCCAAGAACAGCATAACAAACCCCCAAAAATTCTTTAAACATAGTCAGAGCATATAGGACCTGGTCAATGGGGATGAGGAGAAAGGGAGAGCTCCCAAATAGGTTCTTTTAGTTCTGTATATACAACAGAGGGGAAAAATAGTTTGTCCGTGGTGCCAATGCTGATGTAGGCAGGAGAAGGGCTGATGTTACAATGCCAGTACTGTTAATGGATCAACTGATCTAATTAATTGGCTGAGTGTAGAAATGGTCCAAGTCAAATTAAATAAACTGAATGTGAAAAGGGTTTCATCCGGGGGCTTACACCAAAAAAGTTCTTGAAGAATTTATTCCCCTTTATTCCTGTTCCCTGATTTAATTTTTAAGATTCCTCTTCGGGAAAATTGCCAATAATTGGCGCAACACAAATGTTTTCCCATTTTCAAAATTTGCTGGGTCTTGCCCATTTAAAAAGACCAAAAATTTTAACATCTTTGTATAAAACTGTTTGAGGGACCCAAAAGGGGACAAGACGGAATGTCTGAATAAATTTTTTTCTAAGTGATTGCCACAGGTTTTTGCAAAGGGACAGAAGTTTTAAACCCAACCTGATCTTTTTTTTATGAACGGTAGAGAATCTGATAGCTTTCAGCTGGGAATTGTTTTTAGCTTTGCAAAGCGTTTGACACGCCCCATAACGCTAGGGGGGTTTAAATTTAAAAAGTCTTTTTGGGTTAGAAAAAAGTGAAATTTGGGATGGAAAACGGGTAGCAGAAAAAATCAGAGAGAGGTGGAAAATGTTTCCCTATTCTGAATGGTCCCCTTAAATTGGGCCCCCAAAGGGCTCGAAACTAATTCTTTTTTTTATTCAAATTATAAATTTAATGAATAGGGTAGGGGATTAATAGCACTGTTTCCATTTTTGCAGATTTGTAGTGTAGTGCAATCTATGGAAGATGTTCATAAATTGCAAACAGGAACAGGTGAGGCCTTCAAGAAAGGCTTAGATAACCACTTACTATTAAATAATATTAAGACAAAATGTACTTTTTTTAAAACATCAATCCGCTGAGGCATTTAGGAATCAGAATTAAATTGAATTTGGGGTAAATGGGTTTCTTGTTTTTAAAATTTTTCCAAGTCCATCAATAGGGGAAACAAAGGTTAAAAATTCCCTGTCCCCCTCCCTTCATCCATATCTTTCCACACCATTGACTACTTGAGGGGCTTGTCTTTTTTTAAACGGTAATTTTTAACTAAAAAAGAATTAGTTTTTTTAAAACAAAAATAAAAAAAAGAGGGGGTATAAATGATACATTTTCCGCTGTTTGTCTGGCGGTTTTTGCCCCCCCCTAAATTGCATACATGTATAAATATCAGGGCTGTGGAGTCTGAGTCGGTGCCCATTTTTGCAGAGTGGGACTCATTAAAAAAGGGGGCCGACTACCAAAAATATATTAAAATTTGGGTACATTCAATGCAAAACCAAAACAAAGAATTGGTCTTGCCAGTGCTACTGCTCCCATATCTTCATCTTCATCAGATGAGGAGTTTAATTTTGAGAAGTAGTTGGATGACATAGAGCAGGCAAAGCGTTCCCAGAGGGGAAAAGACTCTGCTTGCATTGCCAACAGACTGAACAGATTTCATCAAAATTTTTCATTTGCTTCAAAAAATAAAGAGTTCAACCATGAACAAACGATTTCCCTGAGGAAATTTTCCTTTATACCCGGACATTTTTGCCCTGGGTCCCCCGTTTTTGCCCCCCAAAATTAGTGTAGAGAGGGCCCTTCTCTACCTGGAAATAATGAATTAATTTGAAGTAATCTATGAAGGAGATCTGAGGGGAGGCGATGCTATTTCTCAAACAAATCATAGACCCACAAATGTTTTCAGGTTTTTTTTTTGTTAAAAACTGTTTTTCCCATTTTCCTCGTGTTTGCATTTTTAAAAAAATTTTTTTTTTTTTTTTTTTTTAAAAGCCCGTATCCAATAAATTATTGTACACTACAAGAAAAAGGGGTAACAATTTTTTAAAATTTTTTGACTTTCGGCTGCAAATCTCACCAACACTACAAATTTTCCCGTGAACCCCCCATTTTAAGAAATCACTTTGGCCTCAACAAACTTTGACGTGAAACTATTTAGCATCTGCTTAGTTCTCAGATTCTTTCATTTGCGATTTTTAACTGTTTTGCCCCTGGTGGGGGACAACCTTTTTATTCTTCATACTACAAATTACAACCTTCCAACTTTCCCAATAGCTCAGTTGTTTTGGGGCGTTTCCCCAATAAAGGCACTGTTCAGCACCCATGAAATTTCCCAAAAAAGAAACCGTCACCCTCATCGTAGGGGCTCGGGGCAGAAAATTGCCAAACGCATCAGTAAGTCATACACTAAAAATAAGAAATGAAGTCCTCCACCTTTCCCAAAACCAATGGGCACACCAGGCAAAATACAATAAACAAAGGCTCATCACAAAGTCTGCATTCTAAAACAACAGAGACCAGTGGAGGGGGCTCATAAGATGGGGCACAGACCCTGGTCAGATCAAGGGCCCAAAAAAAGTGAAGAACCTAAAACCCAATCCGCATACCAGCGTTGGAAAAGGGGTTTTCAAAAAAAAGTACGAAAAATGGAAGATTGGAATGGTATTTAATGATAGTGAAAGTCAGTAGACCGGGCCTTTGATGGGGGTAAATGGGGGGAAAATCAAGGGGGGGGGAACCTGAAGGGTTTTTTTTCACACCAAAGAGTTGGATCTTACCAAAAACATGAAATCCAAAGCTGAGCAAATGGATGTCCTACAAGGATTACTTCATTACAATACATGAATAAAGAAAAAAAAAACATAAGGGGACATAATAAAACTGTTTAGTCGTAAGATTTCTCTTTTGCCAAACAACCATCAAGCCCCCTTTTTTTTTTTCAGAGCACATTGAAATGAAAGGGGGACTCGATTGTTGCTATGGGCAACAAAAAAAAGTCTTCAACCAGAAAGTTTTTATACCGGGGCCCAAGTTTCACAAGACAACGACCTGAAGCATACATCAAAGTTGGAGAAGGAATTTCAATACAATAAGTAGATTTTCTGTATTTGGCCCTTTACAGTCTCCAGACCTCAACCAAATTAGTGGGGAGGGTTTAAGAAAAAAACGTATTTTTCACCCAAGTCCTCTCACCAACCCTTGGGAAAATGTAGAAAAAACTGGGATCATTTTTGGTCAAGACGTGTTAAACTGTCCCGACCCAGAAGGGTTCAGGGAATCTAAAGCCAAGGGGATTTTTACCAAATCTAATAAAATAATAAAATTAAACTTTTTGAATTTTAGGAGCAAAACAGTAAGGGCATTCACCACGGCAGGGTTTCGGACTTTTTTTTCAGACGGTTTGCGGTTTTTGCAACGAAAAACCGCCGCAAAGAACACACCGGGGCTTCGTTTTAAAACCCAAATGCAGCAGTCCCCACTCACGGGTTTTTTTCTGCTCGCTTTTAAAAACGTCGGACGCCCGAAAAACATTGTGCCTGTTCATTCTTCGGTCCGGTTTTCGGACGGAATTTGAACATGGGAAGGGGGGGGGCCTTTTCTCCCTTCCGGAAAAGCCTCCTCCCGCCCCCTGTGCACGCACCAACCGGATAAACCGCCCGGGATTTTCCTCTCCGTTTTTAAACCCGGGCCCTGACAATGGGGTTACAGGAAAAATCGCAAACTAAGCAAAAAAATACTTCAAGTCAAATTTTGAAAAAAAAAAAAATTTTAAAATGACGGTTAAAAATGATGGGGGGCCTCAGGCAAAGCTGTATGATGGTGAGATTACCCTAAAGTAAAAGGTCAAAACATTTTTCCCATTTTACTTTTCCATGTATTTTCCTACCTTAATAGCTTGATATTGTACATAAGGGGAACAACCTGATTTACCATTTTACTACAGAAGGTTTCCTTAAACAAGCTTTTCCCGGGGCCCGGGGCTTTGGCTTACCGACTCCACAGCCCTGATACATAGAGTATATTGTGCTCCAAAGAATTGTATACTACTGTAATAAATTTGGCACATTTTATTGCGAATTACATAGCCTTTTCTACCTTTTTAAAACCGCGTCTTTTGTAGCATCTTTGTAAACGTATAATGTTTATACAGATGTTTATGCAATTTTAGCTAGGTTTCCAAACACCACCCCTTTTCATGGGGCTTTAACCCCTAGATCATTTTTCTTTGAAAGGTGTGGACAACCTATAAACGAAAAAAGAAAAAAAATTTTTTCCCAAATTTCAGTCCTGCCCTCAAAGGGAAATTTATTTTAAAACCTTTTATTTTTCCTCTATTAATGTCTTGATTGCTTCATATTCACCCATATCATCATATTTGTATTAAATGGCTATTGAACAGGGTGCACTTCGTTCTCTGGCCATGGCGTGACAAAAAAAATTGGCACTCATATTACTTGAAGTAGATGATATCGGAACTGCTAGTTCTCTGCATGGCGCCAATAAATTTTTTTACAGCAAAAACTCCTTGAAAAAAACACCCCATTATGAAATGCCAATTAAAATGAAATAGTCGACTGAATGACAGTGGCATCTTCTATCAGACCCCCATTTTTGTGAAGATAAACTTCTCAAAACATTTTTTTCCCCATCCCTTTTATCTACATTTAGCAGGTTTCCTAGGTTTAAACACATTTTTTTTTCTTTTATGTGGCTTTCTGAAATAAACTTGTAGTTCTAATTATAAAATATTGGATGGATCTGAAAAACACTGATATAGACATCATGTAGAACCATATTTTTCCCCTTTCAAGTATGTTCTCTACTTCTGCTTTTTTAGATATTTTTCCATTGAAATTTAAACTTTTTTTAAAAATAAAAAAATTGCGCCAGTTGTCCATAAATTTTTTTGCTCCAGAAACTTTTTCCTTTTTTTCCCCCCCCTTTCCAAAAAATCAAGTGGTTCCCAATGTACTATTCCATATTGTAACCCTACAGACCTCATGTATATGAGTATCAGTAAAAGCAAATATGATCTGGATGTTTCGGATACTTATTTTGATGCATAAAATACTCCTTTTATGCACCACAAAATTTCAAAAAGCAAAAAAAGTCCCATTATTTCTTTGGGGAAAAATTCAAAATTATCGATTCACACTGTGTTTTGACACAGATTTTGCAGCAGTATTTGTAAGTCAAAACCAAAAATGGGTCCAAAATACAGAACAAAAAACCCACGTAAAAATACCTGAAAAGGCACTCATAACATCCCATAAAATAAGCACTTATTTGAACCTTCCTAAACATATTCCCCTTCAAAGGGGTTTTTTCTCCCCGCAGTTTTTACACCACATTAGACCCACAGCTTCATGCTGTATTTCTATACCGATTGACCATCACTCTGCTTTCCTTTCTATTTCTATAAGATTTTTTAAAAATGTATTACACCCTTCAAACTAAAGGGTTTTTTACCCTTGCATTTTTTAAAAACTTTTAAAGTCCGTTACTAGAGAAAGACCTCAGGGTTGTGACCCAAAATGGTCGGGTGACTGACTGCAAATTTTAGCATAAGATAAGAGAAAACAGGGAGGGGAGGGAAGACATGGTCAAACCCAACTTGGTGATCAATGGAATAAAATCTTCTTTTTCCTGACCAAAGAAAAATCAGCAAAGCATTTGCCTTTCCTACCTGTTAAAAGCTACTTATTATAGTGAGAAAACCCCTTTAAGTGAGGATAAAAGCTCAAGCTCTGAACTTTTGACCACTTGTACAGAGAGAATAGTATCGACTTTGCGGATAATTCTATAAGAAGAGACAAATTAAGTTCTATAGGAGATTTCGATGTGGCAATGTCTGATCACTTGCCAAATACATCTGGAATTATTATAGTATATACAGTTCGGGACAGTTCACACGGACAGTGCAAATACCGGTTGGAAATCCCGACTGGCATTTGCTGTTTTGCGGCTGTGCACATGGCTGCCGGGGGGCGGCTTTTCCCAAGGTTTGCGGAGAAAAGCCCTCCCCCCTTCGCATAGACATGTTCATATTGTGTCCGGAAACCGGGCAGAAGAATGAACATGTTCTATGTTTTTCGGACCGCTAGCAGTCTGAAGAACCGGCAGGCGGAAATCCCGGTTTGCAGACTGTTTTCAAAACCGAAAACTGTCTGAAAAACCAGGTGAATACCCGTGCCGTGTGGATAAGCCCTTATGGTTTTAGGTTTACATAATGGATTTGTAAGAGCAGTAGCATTTGTGTAAGAACCCATGAGTGATCAGACAAAACAAACACTTATTATTTTTAATGTGTTATACGTTGCAGATCAGCACAGTCCTCAAACAAACTGGAGCAAGAGAGGAGATAACATGCTCTAATGTTTGTATGCTATTTGCTCCTTCATATTATTGTCTCATTTTACATCAGTGACAGCTTATAGTCTAATGTGATAGCTGAGAATGAGGATCTTTATTTTCTCATTTTGTAAAGCTGCTGATTCCTCTTGCCAAAAAGCCTCCACATCATATTTTAAGATGGGTTTTCCCATCTTGATGTTTAGCTTGGCTATCTCTTTCCTGTCTTGATGTGTCTCCCTGCTGCTTTGCAAAGAGTGTTCATGTTCCTCTTTGCTTGTTTGCCAATGCCCAAAGTGCACTCTACCAATGTTAATAAACAGTAGTTATCAGCATTGGTAGCTTAGGGTGCGTTCTCACTGCACAGGACAATTTGTCCTGTTTTGCGGCCGTCCCCACGGCCACGGGGGGGGACGGTTTTTCTCCGCATTGAGCGGGGGAAAGCCCTCCCCCTTTACATTGAGATGCACAGATTCCGTCCGAAAACCGGACAGAAGATTGTGCTATCACAATGTTTTGCGGCCGGACTGCTGCACGGGTTTTTCATAGAGCACAATTGTGCTAATTTTCGGCCGGTTTTTCAGGCGGTCTGAAAAACCGCAATCCGGCTGAAAAGCCGTCCGAAAACCCATGCCGTGGGGACATGGCCTTAGTTTTCCTGTCAACCAAGAATGCTAAGTCTGGTTTGCAGACCTCAAAGTAAAATTCCCTAGCACATCCCCATTTCTCTGCAATTTGACAGACCAACATTTCTTTTCTCCTGCCGATCAGAATATTTCCTTGAATTATTTTGTTGCTAAGGTCTGTGTCGGTGGGTATAAAGCACCACAGAAGAAATTCAGGACTGTGGCGTTGGTCCTGGAGTTGTTCTATGCATATGATGAGGTGGGCTTTTTTGGCAGGGAGCGGCAATTCTGTGTATGGCTATGGCGCATTATGTGGAGCATTCTATACAAAGGAAGAGTGCTTAATTGAAGAGGCTTATGTGGAACTATGACCATGAAGAGAACTGCACCAATTCTTCTAGTTATGCCCTGGAGCAGTTCTTTACAAAAGAGTAGGGAAACATTGCTATGGCTGGGCCAGAAGCAAACATGCATGCATGGAAATGCACGTTCCTGATAACTTACCCATCCACAATCTTGAAGCTACTGTGCAACAGTGGCTGGGAGTCTAGACAATAAGCAGTAAATAATGAGGAGGGTTTGAAGCCTGGATGAGGTAAAGGAAACAATTTTAAATATAAGATGTATTTACGAATTTTAATATTTTCCCAGATCATGATTGTGAGATAAGAATATTCTTCAAGTTCTTTGTTTGTCTGGCATGAATTCAGTGTTTAAGTTCTACCTAAACTGATTCAGTAATCCTTATGGCAGAAAGCTGACCACCAGAAAAAATTCACTTTTTTTCTGCTGCAGCCATGGCCTTATATTTTGTATCATTGGCAAATTGAAAAACTAAGGCCCCATTCACACCAGGGCCTTAGGACTACATTGCAGGTATCTGTCAGGATTCCTTAAGGAAGGGAAGATCTCTCCTTGAGAGCACCGTACGAACGGCTTGTAGAGTTTGTTTTGCCTTTTTGCCCAATACTTAGCATCTGCATATCACAAGGCATTATGGGAAAGGGGCTGAGACGCCCACAGCGCCCTCTGTTGGATGTAACAAATCCTCAATTTGCTTCTGACCCACCGAGTCTTGAGAAAGCAGAAAGGATTTTAGTCAGGCCAGTCTCAGACCCTTTCCCATAATGCCTTGTGATATGCAGATGCTAGGTAGAGGGCGAAAAGGCAAAACAAACTCTACAAGCCGTTCGTACGGTGCTCTCCTTAAGCAGAGATCTTCCCTTCCTGAGCTACTCGATGCCTCCCACACAGCCAGCCAGTATCGCTATGCTCTGCACTGAAGAGGGACAAAAATCCCGAAACAGCGTTGTCTGCAGATGAGAGATACTGGCTTGGCTAAAAATCCTTTCTGCTTTCTCAAGACATCGGTGGGTCAGAAGCAAATTGAGGATTTGTTACTTCCAACAGAGGGCGCTGTGGGCGTCTCAGCCCCTTTCCCATAATGCCTTAGGATTCCTTAAGAAATATATCCCAATGTGTAATGAAGAGAAGCTATTGGTCTACCATACTTTTGTTTTTGGAATATGTGTCGTGATTATAAGGCCTCGTTCACACGGCTTATTTGGGCACGGATTGGCGCCGTATTCCGCGCCGGATTTGCACTTCAGTACGGCGCCAATCCGTCGGAGTCATTACGGTAATCCACTGCTCTCATAGAGAACAGTGGATTCCGTCGCTCCTCCCCGCTCAGCGAATCCGCCGCGGGGGGAAAGTGACATGCACATTATTTACGGCGCGGACGCGCCGTAAAACAATGCATTGTCTATGGGGCCGGGAGCGGCGCCCCCGCCGCGCTCCGGCCCCGCGCCCCGTCCCGCCCCTTATTCACGGCGGATTTGTGAGCTCAATACGGCTCACAAATCCGTCGGGAATAAGCCGTGTGAACACGGCCTAAGAGTACAAGGCGACCAAAATTATAATGCAAATTTGTTTGAAGTGTCATAAAGATTTAATTTTTTGGTGTTTTAATTAAATTCATGGATGATGTTGTGTCTCGTGGGTCTTTGGACCACTGAAATCAATCTCAAACACTTGTGATGCATAGTTTGCCTGTTGTGCCCATTTAAATTAAACCTACTTAAGATGGATATTCCACTTTATTAAGCAGCCACAGGCCTCTAGCCACATGGGAAAGAAAAAGGATTTCTCTAATGTTGAAACGTGTAAAATGCATTGGAAAGGTATGAAAACTTAAGTGTGAACATGGTACTGTTAAGAGATTTGTGGCCAATTCAGAAGACAGACAGGTTTGTGAAGATAAAGGCAGAATGAGGAAGGTTTCTCCCAGACAAATTAGTCAGATTAGGAGAGCAGCTGATCAAAAACTATTACAAAGCAACAAATACGTATTTCAAGCTGCTGATGCCTCTGGAGTCCTGCGAATCTCAAAGTGTAGAATCCTCCAGGGGCTTGCAGTTGTCTATAAACCTACTATTCAGCTACCCCCAAACAGTGTTCACAAGCAGAAACAGTTGAAATGGGCCCACACATACATGAAGACTCATCTTGTTTACATACATCGTGTAACCCTGGATGGTCCAGACGGATGGAGTAGCGGATGGTTGGTGAATAGGCACGATGTCCCAACAGGGCTGTGACATCAGCAAGGCGGTCGTGGAGTCATGTTTTGTGCCAGAATCATGGGGAGAGAGAGAGGGTAGACCTGTTTATGGTCCCTGGTGGTGTAAAAAAGGGATTTTCAAATTATATAGAGTCTCTGACTGACCACTTTTTTCATGGTACAAAAAAAAAGAATTGTGCCTTCTATAACAAAATAATCTTCATGGATGACCATGCACCATCTCATGCTGTAAGAATACTTCTGAACCATTGGCTACTATGGATATCAAAGGAGAGAAACTCATGATGTGGCAACCATCCTCCCCAGACCTCAACCCAATTGAGAACCTTTGGAATATCCTGAAACAAAAGGTCTATGAGGGTTGGAGGCAGTTCACATCAAAATAGCAGCTCTGGGAGCTATAACATAACTTTGCCTACATAACTTGACCTCGTATTTATGCAAACTGAAGTCATATCCACATCTACATACACCCACAGTTCCTAGCCTGGAAATAATGAGATCAGATGTGAGGGTCATGTATGCAGGATCTGATGGAGGCAATACTATTTCCCAGAACAAATTCAGAGACTTCACAAATATTCCTGCAGTGTTTTGCATATTTAAATTTTTTTGTGTTCTAAAGTCGTATCCAATAAATATATTTTACACTGACAAGCAAAATGGTAACAATGTTTTGAACTTGTGACTTTCAGGCTCCATATCTCACCATCCACTACAGCTTTGTACCTGAGGCTACTGTCATTTTATCTACAGTAATCTTACCGATCTTATACATAAATTTGACTTGCAAGTCTGTAGCATCTGCTTAGTTACAATTTTGCTCCTAAAAATCAGTGTTTTATTATTTTGTTAGTATTTGGGAAATCCACCTTTGGTTTTCTATACTGCCTGAATCCTTCTGGGCTCGGAATCAGATTCAAGCATATCTCTCTTCTACACATTCCCAATGTTGGTGCAGACTGGACTTGGATACAAATACAGATTTTTCTTCAACTCTACCCACAAGTGTTCAAAAGATCAAAACCTTTTTTGCTTGTCGGTGTCTGTTCTACCTAAATAGCTTGATTATTGTATCATAAGGTGATAAACAGCCTGATGTTACCATTTTACTACAGTAAAGTTATCACTTAAACATGCGCCGTGTATGAGGGAGTCAGGAGTCGGAGTCGGAGGTTTGGGAAATTGAGGAGTCGGAGTCGGGGCTTCTGCTTGCCGACTCCACAGCCCTGGTTGAAACAAAACTCTATCCTTTTGTGTCATGGAATTGGTATTTCTATGAAATTTGCTCGTCTGTGTTAATTTGCATCTCACACTGGCACTGGTGTCTGAAAAACGTCTTTGTCTACTTGACAGTGGTTTAGTATTAACCCCTTACCAGCACGGCGAGTTTTAGGAATAACGTTTTGTTTGTAATACCTACCTTCAAAGAGACAAATCCATTTTAAAAATAAATAAATAAATTTCCAAATAGCCATTTGGGAAACCAAACAATGTAGGTTGGAATGGGAACAAAATTACAATTGTATCATTTTTTCTGTTCAATTATTTTTACAGTGCAGTAGAAATGACCTACTGTTTTATATTCATAATGCAGATCGGTACATTTCTGGCAATGGCAAATTTTATATAGTTTTGACATGCTTATTTGCTTTGTATTTTTGTAATATGCTTTGCATCACCATTTTCTGAGACCCATAACTTTTTTTATTTTTCCATTTACAGACGGGAGATTTATTTTATTTTTTTTTTGGTTGAAGTGTATTTTTTATTGGTACCATATTAGGGTAAACATGATGTTTTAAAACTTTATTGCAACTTATTTTGGAATCAGGTGACCAAACAACAACAGCCCTAGGACAGACCATAATTTTGATGTCCAGCAGAGAGGCCTGATAGCGATAGTTCTATCTAGCAGCAAAGTTCTAAGGTTAACATAAATTTGTTAAGCTCACCATAACAGTCTCTCCCAATGCATAGGATGGTTTTATCCAGCTTCTCTGGACAGATCAATACAGCAAACCTTGGCTTTACAACTCCAGGCTTGGAGTCACACACCACACCCAACACACCTGACTTCCTGGCTATATAGTCCAGGGAAAACCCGGGATGGATATGTGGGAGCAGTCATCCCTCCCAACTCTAAGTCTGCTCCAGTAAAAAGCCGGCCCGGAATATTAATGCTAAAATAAAACAACATGTCTGCAACCTAAGATTACAGACCTATATTACCCTGCTTACTTCACCGCGGCCCTGAACCACGGTGACACATATCGGCCCTCGATCACCAGGCCTTGCGCCTTGTCACACTATGTATGTATGTGTGTGTGTGTAGAGTGTGTGTATATGTCTGTATGTATGTATGTATGTGTGTGTGTGTGTGTGTAATGTATATATATATATATGTATATATATATATATATATACAGTTGAAACCAGAAGTTTCCATGCACTATGTAAAAAGTCACATCTGTATGTTTTGCTAACTATCTGACATGGAATCAGAATAAACCTTACTCGCTTTAGGTCAATTAGGATTATCAAATTTATTTATATTTGCCAAATGCCAGAATACTGATAATTTTTTAAGGCATTTTTATTACTTTCTGCAACGCCAAAAGTTTACATACATTTCATTAGTATTTGGTAGCATTGCCCTTAAACTGTTTGACTTGGCTCAAACGTTTTGGATATCCTTCCACAAGCTTCTCACAATAGTTGGTAGGAATTTTGGCCCATTCCTCCTGACAGAACTGGTGTAACTGAAAACTTGTGAAAAGACTCATACGTAATAAATGTCATTACTTGTGTGTTATATTGTCAGCCAACCTGTTACCTTCTGCCTGCTTTTAAGGTTTTTAGACTCCCCACTATGATAGAGTGAAACAGAAAATGGCACATGGAAGATAACGAGGATGCTCAGTGGTTTAGAATAAGAGATCTTCAAGTAATTCCATGTTTGTAGCCCTCCCATGGGGCACCAGTCCTCTAAGTGATGATCATTATAATTCTTTATTATCCTGTACCCAGAAAACAAAGAAAGCCTCATCGCTGTCTCCTGTTTACAATAATGTTTTATTTGTGTCTTTCACGTACACATAATGTAAAATGCTGTTATTGTGTGCTTCTAAGTATTCCCGCGCAACACGACAGAGCACCGCAGTATAATTTCAGTATAAATGCACCACAAGCTTGCCAATTACATGTTGTTTTTCCATTTAACAGTTTGCATTTACTTTTTGTTTGTCCCTTCTGTTATATTGTAAGTTTTCCTCTGCAGTCGTTTTATTTTAATTTTTTTTGATTAATATATTATATATACAAGTATTTAAAATTGGTTTTATAGACCAGGGAAAAAAAACATTTGTTTTCCTTTTTATAGTAATCACCAATTGTAGTTTTGCTGTTTTTTGCCTTTATTTTTAGTATACAAAAAATCAATGTGAACTAAAGTGCAGATTCTCATTGCAAACTGTGGCATGTTGACTCCCCCCCCACAATTTTCATGGGGTTTCATTTCAGAATCCGCATGGGTAAAAAGAAAATTCTATAAACTGGAAAGAAAGACATTGATGTAAATGTCTCACCCTTTCCCTTGTCTTGGTTGAATTGAGACCACATTTTAAGAGCCTATTATGTGTCGGATTTAACAACATTCCTCTGTATCCGGAGGTACTGTACCAGATAAGAATACATTTAAACGGCAAGCACTTCCAGTCGTTTTTTGACACTGATTTGGGTTTTCAAATACTTAAAAAAAAACGACTTTAAAATTATTCCCATAAACCTTAATTGAAAAATCAGATTTTCTTGAGGTCAGATTTCAAAACCGCTGTTTTTACAAAAAAACATGGAACATGTTCCAAGCATTTCTATGTCTGATCCGCTTCTAAAACCCCATAGATTAGGACTCGTTTTTTTACTGCAAATCCGGCGGGGAAAAAACAACCTAAAATCCACATTGAAAACCATGTCAAAATACTCGTCAGACACGCGGTTGACATATGTTGTGTGGACGTACCCTAAGGCTATGTTCATACGGCTTAAAACTGGACGTATTTCAGCCCATAATTACGCGCCAGAGTGCACAAATTACGGCTGGAATACGTCCCAGTCATTACGCTATTCCACAGTTCTCATAGAGAACTATGGATTACGTCTCCTCTCCCTGCTCGGCGAATACGCCGAGGGGAGAGATAAGTGACATATGAATTACCAGCGGTGTATACGCGCCGCTGGTAATGATAGTCTATGGGCCGGCGAGGTGCCGGCCACCCACCCCTGTCCACACGGCGTAATTGCGGGGTGTAATTATGCCCAGCAGTTAAGCCATGTAAACATAGCCTACGGCTCACTTCTCATCCACTGAACATAGCGTTGTATGCTATGTCAGAGGTATCCATAGGAGTACTGTTAAAATAAATACACCCGAGTGGATACTCAGCGTAGCTGCTGTGGCCCCATAGTGATCAATAATAGAGCAAATGTAGTCATATATGGTTTCTGTGCATGCATGGAATGTTTAACAGATGTGTTTAACGGATGAAAAAAAAATCAGATACAAATTAATACACGTTATTTTATGTCATCCATTCACTTTAATGTAAAAAAAAAAAAAAAAATGAAGGTTGATTTATTTTATTTTTTCATCGTTTCCTTTTCTCATGAAAACAATAGCACAGCGGACTACATTATTTCTTTCAGCCGCCCAAAAAATGGAAACCTGATGGAACAGAGCCAAACTGCAGTGAACTGGAACTAAGAAAACTCGTTAAACAATGGAGAAAGAAAATGGAAAACTTAATACAGATGTGACTGTAGCCTTAGGGTATGTTCACAGGATTATCTGTGCGGTGTATAGCAGCGTGTACTGTACGCTCCGCTATACGCCTGCAGCTTCAGAAGGACGCATTGCCCAGCGCGTACCTCTGAAGCCTCACACTGACTGTCATTCATCCCGGCGCGTCATCGCCGTGAACAAATTAAATGTCAGTTCTTTTCCCAGGCGCGTATTGTGCACGGGGGGAAAAAGCAGATAATCATAACTCAATGAGTGGTACCGTATGGAAGTGCAATTACGCTCCGAAGTGTGGACCAAGTGTGGATGTTGTATGAATATATACTTAATGGTTTAAATTGTGCTCTATATGGATAGTGATTTTAATGCACACAAGGTTTTTATGATCAAACCTTATTAGGTAGTTTAAGCTTGAAGTTTGGGCATATGACATGAGAATATCAGCATGTTTTTCCCACTTTAAGAGTTACTAAAGGGTTTATACCAGATGTTGGGGTTAATTTTTACTTGTAAGATCCTCCATTAAACCCCTTCCAAACACTTGATGTACAGTTACTGTATGTCATGGTCGGAATGTACTTCCTGGCATTTGACACTACTGTATGTCACATTGATTGGAGCGGGCTCAGATGCGGTGCCTGCAAGACCACAGCAGAAAAATGGTGTTAACATACAGTCAGGCACTGGCTGGGATCAGTGGTTTAACCCTTTAGATGCTGCTGCACCTAAGTAGTTTAACAGATTGTTACCATGATAGCCAGAGACTAAACCGCCTCCAGCAGAAACTTAATAGACCCTGATCGGTGGCTTTGCTTAATTTACTGATTGACAGGTACATAATATATTACAGTGCATTAATGTACTGCACTGTATTACAGCAATCAAGTGATCACTCTGTCTCATCTCATAATAAGACAAATAGAAGAAAGAAAAAAAGGGGAAATGTGAAAAAAAAGTCCATATAATTAGGATATCCACATCTGAAATGACCTGTGGTATAAAACAATTCTGTTGTTTAACCTATATGATGAATACTGTAAAAGAAAAATGAATAATTTAAAAAAAAACATTTTTGTTCATTCTGCTACATGAAAAACAGAATAAAAAGTGATGAAAAAAGTCATATAAGACCAAAAATGGTACCAATGAAAACTTCGTCATCCCACGAAAAAACCCTTATACAACTTCGTCAACATTACAATAAAAAAAGTATGACTTTAAAGGAGTTGTCTCACAACAGGGATTGCTTTTTATGTTAAAGATCTTGAAAAAATAAGTCACTTTGCAATATGTGTCCGTTAACAATATCCTACCTATTTTGAGATATCCCCCTTGTACAGGCTGTATCAGCTCCTCAGGTCACTATTGCTACAGACCTGTTTGATCTCTCATGATAGGCTGTCAGCACTGGTTGCTATAGCTACAGACCTGGCTTCTACTGTAGCCTAGTAGAAGCCAGTAAACGCGCCCCTGAATTCAAAATGAAACCAATAACAGGATTGAGGTAAGATGAATCAATGTAGTGAGACAACCCCTTGGTTTTTTTAAATAGTTTTTATTTCATAAAAGTACTAAAACATTAAAAAATGAACAGAATAAATTTATTTATACACTAGTCTCTTAATATACAACATCACTTGGTTTCGGGACGACCATTGTATGCTGAAACCATAATTCTTTTGCAAAACTGGTCATTGGTTTTGAAGCCCTAAAGTTTCACTTAGCAAAATCTGAAATGAAGAATAAGGAAAATTAAGCAAACAACTAACACAGATAAAGCAAGTCCTTACATATAACAGTCAGGAAGAGCTGCTGGATCTCACTTTCTGGTTTGAGGATAGGAGCTTCTTTGAGTTGTGTATTTTATATACAGTGTACCAAAAAAGAAGAAAATGGGGCACCCCTTAACTGGTGCTAAAAGGAGCTGCTCATGGTGACCCATTTAAAGGGCAGCACAGAACTAGTACTACTGTAGACGGGAGTTACTAAACCGCCACTTACGGCATGCACTACACTAATACTGATGTTTTACAAGTAAAATGTTCAGGATAAATGGTTGGATCCTCCAGTCAATCACATGTGCTGCAGATCAGTAGTGTCTGTGACATTTTATGTTGAGTCTGGTTTCAACATACAATGGTCTTTCCTGGGAAACTGTGGGCGACATGTCCCAATACGAATGCGCCATTGTGTTTGTGTATTGTGTGCAAAAAAACTTTTGATGCCCTATTCTCTATATAAATGAATTGTAATACACCAAAACCAGGCGCATTATACGCCAGACTCGACACATTTTGAATGCACCTAAAATAGGCGCGTCAAATAAGCTAGCAATGATACGCTATGCGCCTAAATTATTCAATGCGCCTAGATAGGCGCATCAATTTGACAGTGCAAGTTATACCAGATGCCAGATTTTTGACAATTTGTTCATTCAGGCACACTTTATACTGATTTAATGCGCCTTAAAACAAGCGTAGCGGTGCCTCTTTTCGGACATGTCACCCTATATGTTGAAAATATTGTATCCTGAAGTCATTGTAACCTGAGGGATTATTATATCTCATGGTGAGCACTATAAGGGTATATTCACACGACGTAATTGCAGGGCGGCTTATTTCGCCACGTAATTGCGCTGCAATACACCCAAAATACACCCCGTAATTACGGTAATTCATATCCCTCATTGAGAGCTGTGGATAACAGACATTTCACCCCGCATATAATACATGGCGGGGAAAATAATTGACGTGACTTCTTCTCGGGAGAGTGAAAGTCAATGGAAGTCAGTGTTTTAGAAGTACACCCTAGCAAACGCGTCCTTCCAAATCACCCGGTGTATCGCGCCGCAATATGCCGTGTGAACATACCCTAAAAGATAAGAATAAACAATTGCAGGATTTCTGTATTTTGTTCATCCTGCCTTCAAAAAATCAGAGCAAAAACTGATCAAAAAATTATACAGATTACAAAGATAAACTTGACAGATAATTCCATGACCATGCAGGAAACTATCACTGTCAAGTAAAATTTTTCTACATTTGTATATGTCCTAAGACAGTATCAATAAAAGCATCAAGTCAAAATCAAACCTTTATACTCAAATATGGCATATTACCGTACATCTTTTTGCCTTTCTTTTTCTGACATTCATTTTGACCCCCAAACGCTGAATTTTAAAAAAAAAATATATACTATAGCATAACGCCCTACGTATTTGGTAGTGCTGGAATCATAACCTGCAGAATACAGACGGCACATCATGTATACCAGAGTGAACACCGTAAAAAAAGCAAAACCCCCGCATTTTGCCCCACTTAGAATTTTTTTGCAGTTTCCCCGTGTATTTTATGGCATAGTGAATGACACCATTAAATTACATCTTCTACCGCAAAATAAAAGCCCTCATATGTCTATGTAGATGGAAAAATAAGTTATGGCTCTTGGAAGGCGAGGAGGAAAAACCAAAGTGTCAACCAAAAAAAAAAAACACTCTTTCCTTACGGAGTTAAGTTTTAGCACCTTCAAAGGTCTGTGCAAACATGAAATGGTATCTTAAAAACTCCTAGTAAAATTGAGACCCCAAAATTTTGTAGGTGTTCTTTCCATTCTGAGGCATGTGGTTCAGTGAAGTAGCACAATAGGGCCATACATGGGATATTTCTAAAAATCTCAGAATCAAGGAAATCAATATTTAAGTTTTGATCTTCCATTAAAACCTCGTGCTTCAGTAAAAAGAAAAATGGATTGAAATTAAAAATATATTTTTTAAAAATACCATTTTATAATTTCACTTTTTCTGTGTTTTAATTCCTGTAACACATATAAAATTGTTATTTAGAGTTCCGGTATAATTTTAAATGCTTTGGGTGGTGCAGTTCTTTTATATACGTGGTCCCATTAGTGCTTTTCTGCAGTGCAGGATGGCTCGTAGCTAGATAGGAGCTGAAAATCTCAGACAGAGGAGAGAGGCACCTGAGGCTGTTTTCCCCATTCATTTCTATTCAAGATCCAAATATAGCCCAATGAGTGTGCTCCCATATAAATGGATGAAGAGAACAGCTGCAAGTGCCCCCTCCATACTCTCTGAGACAGTCAGCTCGTAGCTAGCTATTGGCCAGTCTGTGGCACTGAAAAGTGCTTTGCGAATACCACTCAAAATTGGGTGATTTATGGGAGTGTTTAACATACAGTGAAGGAAATAATTATTTGATCCCTTGCTGATTATGTAAGTTTGTCCACTGACAAAGACATGAACAGTCTATAATTTTAAGGGTAGGTTAATTTTAACATTGAGAGAATATCAAAAATAAAATCCAGAAAATCACATTGTATAAATTTATTTGCATTTTGAGTTCTGGCTCCTATAGACCAGTTAGACGCTCCTAATCAACTCATTACCTGCAATAAAGACAGCTGTCTTAAATAGTCCCCTTTGTAAAAGACTCCTGTCTACAGACTCTACAGCTGAAATGGACTACAAAACCAGTAAGTAAGACGCTGGGTGAGAAGGAGACGACCGTTATTGCAATTGTAAGAAAATGCAAGAAATAAAAAGTGACTGTCAATGGTCATCGAACTGGGGCACCATGCAAAATCTCACCTCGTGGGGTATGCTTAATCATGAGGAAGGCGAGAGATCAGCCTAAAACTACATGGGGGAATCTTGTTAATGATCTCAAGACAGCTGGGACCACAATCACATAGAAAACGATCCTGCAGTGCCTGCAAGGTTCCCCTGCTCAAGAAGGAACATGTGCAGGCCTGTCTGAAGTTCACCAATTAACACCTGGATGATTCTGTGAGTGATTGAGAGAAGGTGCTGTGGTCAGATGAGACAAAAATTAAGCTCTTTGGCATTAACTCAACTCACCATGTTTGGAGGAAGAGAGATGCTGCCTATGACCCAAAAAACACAGTCCCCACTGTCAAGCATGGAAGTGGAAACATTATGTTTTGGGGGTGTTTCTCTGCTAAGGGCACAGGACTACTTCACCGGATAATGGATGGAGCCATGTACTGTAAAATCCTCAGTGACAACCTCCTTCCCTCCGCCAGGACATTAAAAATGGTTCGTGGGTGGGTCTTTCAGCAAGACAATAACCCACGACATACAGCCCAGGCACCGAAGGAGGGGCTCAAAAAGAAGCACATTCAGGTCATGGAGGGGCCCAGCCAGTCTCCAGACCTTAATCCTATAGAAAACTTATGGAGGGAGTTGAAGCTCCGAGTTGCCAAGCGACAGCCTCAAAATCTTAATGATTTAGAGATGATCTGCAAAGAGGAGTGGACCAAAATTCCTCCTGACATGTGTGCAAACATCATTATCAACTACAAAAAATGTCTGACTGCTGTACTTGCCAGCAAGTGTTTAGCCACCAAGTACTAAGTCTTTTTTGCCAGAGGGATCAAATACTTATTTCTCACTGCAAAATACAAATACATTTATATAATTTATATGTTGTGATTTTCTGGATTTTATGTTGGATATTCTATCTCAAAAGGTTAAAATTAACCTACCCATAATTATAGACTGTTGATGTCTTTGTCAGTGGGCAAACTTACACGATCAGCAAGGGATCAAATATTTCCTTCACTGTCTCTACCCCTAAGGCTACATCAGAACTGAACAAATCTCTAAAACTAGTCTCTGTGTTACACATTTTCTAAGAAATTAAAAAAAATTGTTTCTAAATTTAAAAGCTTCCTAACATAATGAAAAAATAAAAGTGAACATATGATTGCTGCTAGTTATTAACGACCTATGTGGTATGACTGCCTTACAAGCAGAAAAATTCAGACTTTGAAGACAGCAGATTTTTCCAAGTTTTGTTTTCACAAATAAACACTGACTGTATAAACCACACAATGTGTCTCTAAATGATATGGATAGGTACAAGCATTAAAACTAAAAAATGTCACGTTTGAAAAATGGGGGAGTGTTAGGCCAAAACAGACTTTGGTGGTAAGGGGTTAAATGTATGTGCTTTTCCCCGATATATAATTTTTTTAGTATTTCCCTCTGATATAGCCTCTTGTATACGGGAATAATTTAGCGCGTTTAAAATCCTCTGCTGTTTATATAGAGCAATCAGATGTATCGATTTTAACACCCACTCTGTATTTTAACAGATGCTGTAGAAATTGGAAAGAAAAAGCTCAAGAAAAAGAAAGAGAAAACAACATCCAAGAAGCCAAAGAAAAGGTAATTTACAACTGCTGCTTATAATGCAGCTGAGCTTCTGGGTATTGACTGCAATAACCTTTAGTGATGCAGAGCATTTATCCAGATACAGTAAATGTTGCCCCCACATTACATATCTCTGCGACATAACTGAGTATTTTACTGTGTACATTGTAGATCTTATTTTGAACTGTGGGTTATTAAATGATATTTCATGAAAAGTAATAGAACATAATGAGAAGTTGAAACCTTCAGAGAATAGTAATATTCTGGTCTTAATGAATCCTATGGAAAAAAGGGGGTAACTTGGTTTATCACATGACATTGTAATATTTCCACTGTAGTAGGAGTTCATTGCATGACCAATATTTCTAAGTGGTCGTGGACCCATTTGCCTTAGGAATTTGTATGCTGTTTAACTGTATATACCTGCTACCTGCAGCACTTCCTAAATGTCTGCACTTATTTTAAACAGCATGTGAAAGATAGTAATTCAAAGGATTGGTCCCAAGAGAAAGAACAGGGCCAAATTAGCAGAACCCAGTTTTTTACAACAGCTAAGATTTTACTTTTATTACAAACCCTTAAACATATAAAAATATGATTTCTAGATGGTATTGAAAACCATTTCCATAGGTCTATCAACCAATACATCTCAGAATTTACATGTTAGCCAGTAGGGTAGAAATTCAAGCAGTAGTAATTCAATAAGCTACCATAAATAGTTTACTCACATGACCAATCCAGATCCAGGACACCATTTGTCCATCGGTAGCTAGAGACCAGATTTCCTTATGAAAAAATCATGAATCATCTCGTAGGCATAAGTGATAAAGGGAAAAATTCATGTATAAGTGTGTGTATGTATATATTTATGTGTGTATTACACCCTGCCTTACCGACGGAGCACGCGCCTCGAAAGAAACGACCCCTCTCTACGGTGGCTAATCCCTGGTACAGACTATCATCTATAATAAGATATGAGGAAACCATAATCACTGCATGGTCCAAATAAGAAACTTGACACGTTTCCCTATGTATGATGCGGTTCTGAATGGGGGAAAAAATATATATCGGACCAATGTCTATATGCAGTATAGCCAAAAAGATCTGATACGAACTGGTAAAAAAGTGTCCCCAAAATTGGTGATCACAAAGACATAACTATGGACTCATACATAAATGTAAGAGTGGGCTGACCTCTGCTCCCATTACTAAGTTCTGGCAGCAGGACTCCAACAGTTCCCCATTCCCTGTAATTACTCTAATGTAATTACTTCTATTCACTTGCAAACTACAGGCTGGAAAGAGTGAATGCAGCTAGATCATTCTCTACTCAAGTCACACCCACTACAGTGCAGCATTTCTGAACTGAGCCTGGCTTCAAAGCACACCCACTGATGTGATGATAAAATGTTCACTGAGGCCATGTGATCAATGAACATCAGGTGGTTTGCAGGGGGGAGGGGAAGACCAGGCTCCTTGCAATGATTTCACAATGTAGCTTTTTTAACTTTATATAAAGCCGCTCCAAGTTGGTCTGCCTCACCTGGGCTCCTCAACCCTTGACATAGTCAATGCAAACAATGGCAGAACTATTTAGTTGCAAAGCAGTATCAAAATTTATTAAAAAGTCCCATAGATACAAGACTTCAATAACAGCAGTTTTGTTACTTGCGTTTAAAGTGGATGATACTCCATAGTAGGCGGCATGAATCACGTCAGGAAAGATTCCTGATTGAGAAAGGGGGAGGTCCCCCGAAACGTCGCGCGCCCTGCGTTACGCCCGCCTGTCAGGAATTGCTGTGCTCCAAGCCGGGGCAGCCAGACTATGCGGTCGCAGCACTGCAAATGAATATACTTTCCTGACGTGATTCATGCCGCCTACTATGGAGTATCATCCACTATAATCGCAAGTAACAAAACTGCTGTTGTTGAAGTCTTGTATCTATGGGACTTTTTAATAAATTTTGATATTGCTTTGCAACTAAATAGTTCTGCCATTGTTTGCAAAGACCAGGCTCCTTGCCTGGCTCTGAACAGCAGAACAGGTAAATAATTTTTAATAAATATGAATTGCAAAGTTTAACATAATACAAAAAGATAGTTCTGGAGAACCCCTTTATACATTCACATAGTCCCTAAGACTTCATAAGTAGGAAAGGAGAAGGAATTATTGTAAAATAATAAGCATTATCATTTCTTAAAGACAAATGAGAGCCTAGCACACGTGTGTGTGTGTATGTATGTGTGTGTGTGTGTGTGTATATATAAATATATATATATATATATATATCTATATATATCTATATATATATATATATATATATATTATTTACACAGTGTATTTATGTACAGATGATCTCACAGGGTGTAGGATCAGAGTTTGACCTATTGCTGTAATATCAAGTTTCTCTGGCTACTAAAGACTACAACTTTAACCTGTATATTGACAAATAGTTAATATACACTTGGGAGCATTCTGGGCAAACGGGCAATCACAAGGGTTCGAATTTTCTAATGCCTTACAATCAACTGGTCCAGGGATGCCACATCCGGCATTAAATTCTGATTATTATTTCATGTAGCAGAAAGGATTCATTACATTTAAATAAGTGGTCATTCGTGTAATGCATATATGCACCATATCTGCTGGTAGACCATTTTAGATGGACTCCCTCCATGATGTTCAAATGGCCAAATATTCTCATGAGACAACCCCTTTAATTTTTGAAAAAAAGTTTTGACTGTATGTGAAAAGCAGAGCACTTAAATGGGATATTCTAGCCTATAACATTTATTACCCATTATGTTGAAAAAATGCAAGATTATTGGGGGTCCAATTTTGGAGGAGCTGTATTGATTGGTGGCTGTCTATTCTTCCATGGCTGTTTTGTGCAGGACATGTGCTTGCCACTGCTTCATACAGATCCTCTCCACCACAGCTACCCTGGTGAAGGGGTATTCCCATTTTAGTGATTGTTAAAGTGTTCCACAAATAGACCCCTGTCAATTATTTATTACCTGTCTGGTGTACCACTTTAAATATATAATGCAATATAAAGTTTGGTGCCTAATGAAGTTTTAGCTGTTACACACATCTTCATTCATATATCAAGCATATTCACTCTTTAATGTAGAATTTTTTGTCCTACTTTGGTAAGTTGTAGATTAGCAATACTAGAGGTTGGCTTGTCTGGCTTGTACAGAGAACCTTTGAACAGAAATTCCTGTGATTGCATTGATTTTGCCATACAGCTCTATTAAAACAGCTCTTATCATTGACTTATTGCAGATCTCACTCAAGTGAATCAAGTGACGACAGTCCAAAATCAAAGAAGAGAAAAACTCATAAAAAAATAAAAACCAAGTCAAAGAAACCAAAACACCACAAGAAAGGCAAAAAGAAGGAAAAGCAAGAACGTCACTCTTCCTCCAGTTCTTCATCCAGCAGTTCTTCATCCAGCAGCAGTGACTAATCAGACTTCAGTCAGTATCTGGAGCAGTACTCTGAGCTTTTCATCTATGTCTATATATACGATCTCATTGAGCTTGCCCACAATAAAATGCAAAGACTGTGAAATGATTATTTAGTACCTCAGCACAGTTATTATTCATGATTCATTCAATCATTTTTTACGTTTTCCAGGATAAAAAAAAAAATAAAGAATTTAATTTACTGCATTATTTCTGTTTAATAATTCATTGGTGGCTGTTAATTCAGTCCAGTCAGTTGTGCTTTACAGTGTGTAATAAATCCCCCAATATATATAGAAGACATGCAGTCGCATGCTAATGCAAGTACCATCTTATGAACAAACACTAAAAGGCTGCACATATATTAGTCTAGTAGCTTGACTAATCAAGGCTACGAAGTGTGATAGGCCTTTCCAGCAGCTCCGTTTTTAATAACAGTATTATAAGCCTAAAAGCAATCTGATACACTGGCTGTGTCTTGTTTCTTACCACAGACATGGATTCTACAGACCTAATCGGTTTGCTGTTGGCTAGAAGGGGTTTTGCCAAGTCATTTCATACCTGTTTTATCCAACTTCAGCGTTCAATGTGTTCAGAAGGGGATGTGTGATTTTTTTGAACTGCATATCATGTGACCCAGCAGGCTGACATTGTCAGGACTTTCCTCATAGTGTGCTTACTGAAGTCAAACAAATGTCTATAAATAGCTGTGAGTACAAAGTAGCTGAGTAGTTAGAGCTTTTGCCTTCCTTCTTTGGTCGTATCCCCTGGAGACTCGCTGTACACTATGGATCACTAAGGTAGCAGCTAAAACAGAAATGGTAGAACATTTTTAATAATGATGAATGGTGAACATGTTTATTTTTTAATTTGCAAGCTTCCCACGTCAATTTTTACTTAATGGAAAACCCCTTTAAGGAATCTTTTTCTATTTTTCACCCTACACCCATGAATGGGTTATGGATTTTCTTGGTTAGTTTCTTTAGTCTTGGTTCCCATACTGGTCACAAATTGGAGGCAGTAGCATGCTGAAGCCATAGTATAGTCAAGAATGGATCCAAGATTAGTCACCATGAGATTGGTCAGGATGCGTACAGCCAGAGAACATGACAGAAGCTTAGGAGCAAAGTGGATGGTCAGCCAGGAATAGAACTACAGGCGCCAGGCAAGGATGTGGTAGGATTGATATCCAGATACAGTCCAGTTCAATCAGGAGTCAAGATCAGGAACAGTAGCACAAAAATAAGAAATGGGAGAGGGCATTTATTAGTTTGCAGACATAGTGTCGCAGGATGATTCCCCTTAAACAAGCCACCAAGTCTGAGGCAATCTGTGAAAGCTGCTTGCCCTGGCAACCTGATGCATTGAGGTCTGGAGATGAGAGCCATAGCCGGATCGAGCAAAGTCACAGCTGATGACAGAACTACAGAAGCCACAGGCACTTGCTTCGATTGATATCCAAGTTTTCTTTCACACATAAAGACTTTCCCACGGATATTGATTTGCAACAAACACATTTTGGCTATAGAAGGCTTTGAGCGGGTTTAAGATGCAGCCAAATACATTTTTACCCTTGGATAACTTTTTTTTATACATTTTATAAATTTTGTTTTACTTTTATTTACTTTTGCAGTTACTTTTTGACAAAGAGTACTGCTGCTTAGCTTATTTGTAACCAGAATGCCTTAATCCATCTCTTGTTCTATTATGCAAACTTTTATTCCTTCTAATTCCATTATTAAGTTTTGTCATGACAGCACCACCTGTTTTGCCAAGTTTTATACAGGTTAGGATTACAGCTTTATAGAAGTCCAGTCAATAATGATATAACACAGCTTCATTGTTACAATACTCCAATAATAAATCAAGTATGATAAAATGATAACATAAAATGATTCCAGAAAAAAGAGAGATAGTAAGAACAGATTTAAATAGAAAAATGCGTATATACAAAAGTTATAAACGCTTATAAGACTTTACCTGTCGAGTATTGTATCTTGAATCCGCTAACTTCAGCCATGAGAAACCGTAAAACAGATGGCGACGAATTTGATGTTAGAGATATATATATCCAACCTAAACAAAATGGCGGACACGACATAATGCTGTGTCAGCTTAAACAATGCAAAGATGTTGTTTGTTTGTCTGACCTTCCACCATGGAGTGGCCAACTCCAGAGTTAATAAAGTTCCACATACAAACACACCTCTTCACACGAGATAAGTCAAAAGCATACAGAAATCTGAACTAAGACAATGAAAGGTAAACCTTCATGTGTATTCATGGACATACAAAAGAATAAACATTAAGTCAGACTGTGTGTAAACAGGCTTTGGACTAAAAGAAACAAGCAAACATTGCAATTAAAAACAGAGCTGATTATATAAATTTGATATAAAACAGAAATAATTCACTATAATTTGGCTCAATAGTCATTTATTTAGACTAGCATTACAACCACCACAACACATAACTTATAATGGGGTCCATTTGGTTCTCTTATAATATCCATTGCTTTACCATAAAATTAAAGCTGCATGCTATGCAATTTTTCCCATCAAATGTGACAAAATTTGAAATGGAGGCTTCTAATAGTCTCCAGCACAGACTTGAACAGAACCTTTGAGTTTTTAAATTCCTACAAATTCTTTTTTCCCCAGTTGTCTCCAGGAAGAACACACATAATTAAAAGGCCGCCCTCCACCTCCAGTGTTCTTTCTGTCCTGTCAGTTGGCTGGTTAGCAGAGAGAGCTCATGTCTAAGATTGTTTCCCACTGTTTGATCAGACAGAATCGAACACTGCAGCGCAGATTCTCCCTTCTTACTCTTACGGCTGCTGCTAGTGGCGCAGGTCTGATATATGAGTTGAATCGGCACGAGGATGTGTCCCTTCCGGCTCCAAGCGACCCATGTGTCTTGGGTATGTATCTGGGTCACATGGGTTGCATGTTTACACCGCGCACACCGCCTTGATGTCTTCTGGTTCGGTGAACCATGGGACTTCTAAAAGAGTTGAGTTTTTACATGCACTGCTTCATGGTGACAACATACAATTTTACTTTGGCACTAATCTTGTTCAAGCCAGTATGTGTGTTCCCACCACCCCAAGATGTGATATGTTGGCAGCCTCTATGGCCAAGGGCTCAATGACTAACTTAACATTTGTTTTGCAGTCTGTGCTCCTGTTTAGAATATTTCCCATCGCTTTCTGTCTCTCATTTACTGCTGTGGCATGCTGGTACCTGTAGTTCCATGTTAAACACATGTTCTAATCAGCACCCATACAATTAATACATGTTTGGTTCCATTACTATAAATTCCAACATACCACACATGTACTAACTGTATAGATGGCTGGCACAGTACAGTACTTTATTTTATGTTGGAGACAGCCGGGTAGGGGTAAGAACAGATCAGCCATGCTGGGGCCGATAGCACAAGACAAGAGTGGCGTGAGGGAGAGAGGTTGTGCTGGCCTGAAGACAGAGGTTCCCAGCACAAGGTGGGTGGGAGTAAGATAAAATGGAGAGCTGCTACTCTGTGCCGGCCGAAAGACGCAGTGGGCAGAGGAAGGCTTGCAACGTTCCAACGTTATTATTGGATATGAATCAATGTGTGATGTCAGCACATTGAGCCACACACCATAAGTCTCCATTTGTAACTAGGGAACAGATGTAAGTCGGGGACTGCCTGTACATGAAGACATCCACAGGTTTATTAACCCTTACCGCCGCAGGCAGTTTCGACCTTAACCCCTTAACGACCCTGGACGTATGAGTATGTCCCAGGGCCGCTAAGGGGCTTTGCAGGGGGATCGCTCCGCGACCACCCCCGCACAGCCGGCGGGTGTTAGCAGCTGATCGCCGCTAACACCTGGCAGTAACAGCGCCAGCAGGTGGCTCTGCCCGCTGGCGCTGTTTAACCCATCAGACACCGCTGCAAAGATGGCCGCGGCGTCTGAATGAACGACGATTGGTGCCGCGCACAGATCGTTACAGTCATTGGCAGCTGCACCGATCCAACGACCGGACACGGTGGTGGGGAGCCCTATGAAGGCTCCAGTCACTTACATTTGCCGGTTTGCCCCACTTCTGGCCGTAGACAGGAAGTGGGGAAACCGCCATCTTTGTACACCCTAATGCATTGCCTATGCAATGCATTAGGCTGTATTAACAATCGCGCCCCCTAGTGGTCAAGCACCATAGGGGGACTAGGCCATGTCCACACTGCACGAGTTTTCGACTGTTTTTTCAGAAGGTTTGCGTTTTTTTCAGACCGCCTGAAAAACCGGCCGAAAATGAGTACAATTGTGCTCTATGGAAAACCCGTGCAGCAGTCCCCACTGCACGGGTTTTGCCTCCGGACGGTTATAGAAGCACAATCTTCCGTCCGGTTTCCGGACGGAATATGTGCTTCTCAATGGGAGGGGGGAGGGCTCTTCTCCGCTCATCGCGGAGAAAAGCCGTCCCCCCGCGGCCGTGGGGACGGCCGCAAAACAGGACAAATACCGGCCGGCAAACCCGGCCGGTATTTGTCCACTGCCGTGTGGAGGCGCCCTAAATGTTGCAGTAAAAAAATAAATAAATAAAGTTTTAAAGTACAAAAAAAAGTATTAAAAGTTCAAATCACCCCCCTTCAAATCACCCCCCTTTCACCATTTTACAAATAAAATCATTAAAAAAAAAAAAGTTACACATATTTGTTATCGCCGCGTCCGAAAAAGTCCGATCTATAAAAATATAACATCATTTGTCCCGTGCGATGAACACCGTAGAAGAAAAAAAATTCCAAACGCCAAAATTGCGTTTTTTGGACATTTTACGTCACTCAAAAAACGGAATAAAAATGATCAAAAAAGTCACGTGCATTCCAAACTGCTAGCGATAAAAAGTACACTTCAGCCCGCAAAAAATGCCCCCTCACTGACATCCGTAGGTGTTAGTACAAAAAAGTTATTGGTCGCACAAAATGGTGCTGTGGCGCAAGTTTCAAAAATAGAAAATTTTGGGAATTTTTTTACGGTACCAAAACATAACGGAAGCCCTACATGTTTGGTATTGCCAGATGCGTAACAACCTTTAGGATACACATTATATTTACTGAAGATTGAACGCCGTAAAAGCAAAACACCCAGAAACATGGCGAAAATACATTTTTTTTCACAATTTGTCCCACTTGGAATTTTTTTGCGGTTTCCCAGTATATTCTATGGTATAGTGAATATAGAAAGTACATCTTGTCCCGCAAAATAAAAGCCCTAATGTGTCTATGTAGGTGGAAAAATAAAAAAGTTATGGCTTTCAGAAGGCGAGGAGGGAAAAACGAACGTGTCACCGAAAAAAAAACGCCGGGTCCTTAAGGGGTTAAATGAAAATACCAATCCTCTAATGCTTTCTTACTTAATTGCTGCTCTTCACCATTAAAAATAGCTGTCAAAAAAACGACAAGCTGACTGAAATATTTCATTAGTGGAGATATTCGACTTTCCACAAACTTAAGGTTTGTATTGTGGGGTCATTGAATCTTTCCATTACTACACCTGAGGCCACCACTAATTGTACCTAAAGACTTAGTAAAAAAGCTCAAACTTTGCGCTTGTCTGATCTGTCATATGTTTCATTCAAATTTGCTATGGGCAGGTAATTGAAGACTTTTTCCAAATACCTTAGTCTTTTGATTTTATCTTGGTCAGGAGATTAGAGAGATTTTATCTGCTCTGAGGGCAAACAGGTTTATCTGCTTACATCCATAATCTTCTTTCCTGATTAAACAGGAAGTCACATCATCATCATATGGTCAGATGAAGCCAAAGTAGAACTGTTTGATAGAAACACAACTTGTCGTGTTTGGAGGAGAGAGAATGCTGAGTTGCATCAAAAGAACACCATAGCTACTGTGAAGCATGGGGATGGCAACATGAAAGAATGAATGGGGCCATGTATTGTGAGATTTTGAGTGCAAATGCTTCCAAATGAATGAAAAACGGTGCAGCACACCGTTCTTCACTCCAATCAGGGCATCAGCAGTGAAATTGCTGAGTCCCGATCGGCTAACATGGCAGTGAAGGCTTCCATCGCTACCATGTCTTCGATTTTCCCACTTCCGGCCCCAGGCATTTTACAAATAAAATAATAAAAAAGTTACACATATTTGGTGTCGCCGCGTCCGAAAAAGTCAGATCTATTAAAATATGACATAATTTATCCCATACGCTGAACACCATAGATGAAAATAAATTCCAAACGGCAAAATTGCGTTTTTTGGTCATTTTACATCCTATAAAAATTGGAATAAAATTGATCAAAAATGTCTCATATATTGCAAACTGCTACCAATAAATAGTACGCTTCAGCCCGCCAAAAATGCACCCTCACTGACGTCTGATGTCTGTAGGTGCAAAAAAGTTATTGGTCACAGAAAATGGCGCCACGGTGCAAATTTGAACAATAGAAAATGTTTGGAATTTTTTTATGGTACCAAAATATAACGAAAACCCTACATGTTTGGTATTGCCGGATTCGTATTAGCCTGTAGTATACAGATAACACATCATATTTACTGAAGATTGAGCTCCGTAAAAGCAAAACACCCGCAAACATGGCTCAAGAATGTTTTCTTTCACAATTTGTCCCACATGGATTTTTTTTTTTTGCAGAGTCCCAGTTTATTCTATAGTACAGTGAATAACACCATTAGAAAGTATATCTTGTCCCGCAAAATAAAAGCCCTCATTGGTCTATGTAGGTTAAAAAATACAAAAGTTAGGCTCTGGGAAGGCGAGGAGGGAAAAACGAACGTGTCAACAACAAAAAACGCAAGGTCCTTAAAGGGGGTAATATTCTTTAGTTCCAGGTAGGTATCTAAGTCTTTCTCGAAACTCCCAACTGTTCCTGCTGTGACCAGCTCCTGAGGCGGCTAGTCCACAGATTTACAGTTCTCATGCTGAAGAAAGCTTTTCTCCTCTGGAGATTGAATCCTTTTCTCTATAGCCGAAGGGAATGTCCCCTTTTGAGGAGGCTTTACATGAAATAATTTTTCTCCATACTTTTTGTAGGGACCATTTATATAAATTAATCATGTCCCCCCGAAGCCGTCTTTTCTCAAGACTTAATACATTTGTTTGTGTTGTCCAGATAAAGTTTATTGTATTGTTATATAAGAATTTTCAATGTGCACTATTTTTATGGATTCTCTATTTGGTTTCTTTGCTGTTAGACATTTTTGTTTAACACATCAGCAGGACTCCTATTTTATCAGATTGTGATGCCTGTATTTCTTCTTTACTTTAATTATAAACTAAAATTATATCCTGCAATGGTGTCCCATGTAACTAGCCGTCCTTCTGTAACTTAATAATCGGTTGAGGGGTCTAACTAGGACAGTTGATTTTCCTAATACAATAAATACCCATACTAGGTCCTCTTTAAATATATTTTTCTGTTCTTAATGTGTGTGGAACATTGAGACCTGATGACATTTTTTTTACCTTTACAGCGTTACACTGGGTCTAACCTTTATAACTTATTTATTCGTTATTGCTGAGAATTTTTTCATAGCATTTTATTTGCTATCGTAAATCTTAGGGAAGAGAGGTCTCAGAAGGTTAGTATTTTCTTAATTTTTCTCCTCTACCATTGCACATAGCTAATTTCTGAGAAGATGGGAAGTCTATTTTCAGCTTTGCTGACCTACTCACTTTTTTCTGATCCTGTTCTTTTTATAATTGAGCATTGCCGCGATTAGAAATAAATTGATGATAAAGCAGGTGTTTATAACCGGCATATAGAATATTCATATTTGCAATATTTATATATTAAATAAATCCACCTATTCCAATATTAAATGCAATATATCACCTTGATTTATTTAGAAGGGGTAATGTGTCTCATTTGGGAGAAGCACCATATCGGCGTGTAGAGATTTATCACCTTTTTTCACTCCACTGGAATTTAAATATTTCATAAGGCTTATGGGAAGAGAGCTGAACTCTCCACCGCCATCTCTTGGATGTAGTAATCCTCAAGTCACATATGACTCTGAGCCTTACAATGTGAAAAGGATTCAAGCCATGCCAGCTTTGTTCATCTCATTATTTGTTACTCAGTATTCAGACATATGCTTTAGAGCAGACATATGGACAAAGGAAAACAGTGTTCGGAGATGAGATATTAACTTCCAGTGGTATAACTTAAGGCTGTATCTACACAGTACTGGATGTGGTTGGTTTTTCAGAAAATACAAACATACCCAGTGCTATGTACCCCTCAATAAAAAATCTGTGCTGTAGTCTGCACAGCATGGATTTTTTACTAAGGGTTTCCAAAATCTAAAACTATCTGGTGGAATATAAAATATGTCGTATATTCTGCCCGGCCACCGGGAATCCGTAATCGATTTAGTTTTTTTGCGCAAACAAAAAACCAGCGGTGCAGCGTGGTCCAGCCATGTGAAAATGCCATTGAATTTTGGGCGGCATTTTCAAATTGCTGTGAAGACCTAGCCTAAGACTCACAGACCCACTTCTGCCTGGTTCCTTTTCTCCATTCCAGGCAGTTTCTCCTTCAGCTGCATCACTGACAATGTTTCCTCTAAGCCTTTGTAACTAGTGAGTGAGACAGTTAGTGATTTTGGTACTGTTCTCTCTACAAAGTATTAAACATTAACATACAGCACCCTAGTAATAAGAAGTATTCCCTTCTCAGATAACTGTGGTTGAGATTAAAATACCAGTAAAATGAGGAGGCAAGAAACATAAAAACAACCAAACGGGCTGTTCTCTGCTGTTTCCTTGCTTTGCATCCCTGGAGGTCTATTGCAGTGAAGAGGTTTATTATTTTATTCCTGGTTGTTTTGAGCAGTACAAGGGTTAATGTTTGTATCCCTTGTGGTCTGAAAAGTACACCCTCAAATTAATTTATACACTATGCCCTTCAGAAATTAGTACCCATTGTACCCTTGTGAAATACCTTATAATATAGACTGAACACCTTTGGAATTAATTTTATTACATTTTTTGACCCCTGAAATTAATTGTACTATATACAAGAAAATTATTTTATACACTGTACCTCATGAAATGTGTAATACACACTGTGCCCTATAAAAATTAATATATTACATATTACACAGTCTGCCCCAGAACGGGATATTCATACACACTCTGCCCCTAAAATAAATTATATTACTCACTATGCCACCTGAAGTGAATTTTAATTTTAATGTGTTAAGGGTCTAAGTAATAGGTACTCACTAGCTCAAAGCTGCCATTATAACCTCTTCCAGACAGATCTGGTTCCTAAGGACGGTTGTGTTATAACATAATAACACTGTCTGTATCTACGAGGAGGAGCCAAATGGCTGGGTAGGAAGTTGAGGACTTCTTTGCACCCACCAGATCCTGATTATTCAATGACATAGGAATTCTAGGGATGTAATTACAACTGAATTTAGGGGAACTAAGTTGGGATCCTGCGGATCCTTTATCCAAACCAGGGAGAAGAGTCATGGTGGTGGCTTTCTGCAGTTTTCTCCTTGTGTCGCTCAGCTTTGATAAGAGGGTCTCTTCCTATCGTCACACAAGGATAGGCCTGTGAATAAAGCTGAGGAAGGTCACCCATATGACTCCTCACCCTGTTTTCAACTCATTATTTTTAAAAAGCCTGTTGCAATTTTTGCTGCCTGTCATTCGGGCCACGTGAGTTTTGTGATAGGTTCCCTTTAAATGCTGCTAGTAGACGCATTATTCCACTCACACTGATTGAATATAATTACTCTCATTACAATAGTTTCATATTAAACAGTGTATTCTCATCTCTTCCTCTTTAATATTCTTAATGCACCATTGCAAGAGACCCTCTGATACAGCATGTCTTGTGTTCTCTGTACCTTTTCTATACTAAAATGATAGATTACATTTTAATAATATGATTTTATAGCCGCAGACATTGTAAATGTTTTCAATCTGCAACTATTTGTACAGCACAACCAATGTTTCACTTAGCATGATTCACAACTGATAGTGTTTTCTTAACTATGACAAGCAATAGATTAGTCACTGCCACTTGGCAGCTCACATATTGACTGTGCAACTTTTCTCTATTGTGTCAAAAACTGCTAGAGGGGTAATGTACTGTGCTGTCTAGCATTGTGTCAGGTTAGGTTAATGTAATAGTTGGAAAACATATATGAAAGACATCTGTAATGCCTATTTCTGGACACTTTAGACTTACAAATGGAAACCAGTGACAAAGTTAGGTGGTGCCCAATAGTGATGAGTGAACCCTAAAAAGTTCGAGTTCGAGTAGAACCTCGAATTTTGAGAAGTTCGGTTCAAAGTTCGAGTCGAACTCGAACCGAACTTCGATCTCCATTAAAGTCAATAGGAGAAGATGTTCTGGTTAATTTTTATACCCATACAAGTGAGGAGAAGCTGCAATTAGCATCCATAACAGTAAAATGGATACGTGGAACAACTTAGTGAAGAAAATTTGGCTCTAAGAGTCACAGAAAAAAATTCACAGGCTAAAATAATTAATTCCTTTTAATGGCTAACTGAAAAGATGAGGACAGCGTAGCTATAGGAGATGCAGCGCTAGCAGCTGCTATGGATCCCCTTTGACATATAAGAACACACCGGTATTGGAAATGGCACATGGTAACTGGCAGGAGACCCCTATCACTTTTTGCACCAGGGCCCAAGAACATGTTATATATGTGTGGCAGCAACAACATCCCAACGGGGAACAAGGAGGTTCAGCTGGCAGGGCCGTAGTTACAGGGGGTGCAGTGGTAGCCAGGACTGCCATCAGTCATCTATTAACCGTATCAAGGCCACATGCAGCTAAATCAAATGGGGCTCCACCCATTGCTAGTTCCTATTTTTAACATATCACTGGGCCCGTTTTGATTAGGGACCCTCATAGGAGTACTGCCCTATTGGCTCTCCTGGCACCCCTTTTACAGTAGCCTGACCCCAAAACTACCAAAAATGACTTTATGGACACTCACAATAAAATTAGCAAGAAGAAATGATTATATGAAACAAGATTTTTGGGAATAGGACATTGACTATCGCTGTCTTTTACAGGAGCATGGCCCCAAAAGCATAAAAAATGTTCACAGTCTCTTATTGAAGAACTGTACTCCAAAGTCAGCAAATCAACAGTGTTCTTAAATGCCTATACTTTGCAATGGGCAAATAGATTATAAACAGAATTTTTTCTATGGAATATCTATATAAAACTACCTAACTTCCTAACTATTGCTGTGTATAATTCCCTAAGCTAGCTGTCCCCCCCCCCCCACAGTAATCTCACTAGCAGCTTTTCCTGTGTTAAATTGTTATTAAATGGTATTTCTGCCTGCTGGCAAACCAGCAGACACAGGCAGCAGTGTGTTCACTACAGAGAGTAAGGTGGAAATTGCATTCAACAGGAAATACATTGACATGCAAATAAGACAGTCATCTGATTTTAGCAGCCAATGAGATCCCTACACCCTCATTGGTGATGGGCTGGCCGCCCAAACTGAAGGAAGCAGCTGAACAAGGTGGCGAACGCCTGTGCAGAACCCGAACTTTTTTACCGAACTTGCGGCAAAAAATTCTGTTCGGCTCAGGTTCGGAAAAACTGTAAAGTTCGTTCTGAATGAACCATTTTCAGAACAGTTCGGCTCAACACTAGTGCCCAAGCATCCATAATGTCTCTTTTTGCTTTTTACCCTGCATTAGAAAAATTATGGCTTTAACCCTTTAAAAACCAAGAGGGGTCCTCAGAGGATCCCAGAGTGACTTTTTAGTTGGTTCTTGATTTTTGTATGTGTCCCGCATCAGTTTAAGATTAAAAAATATATAATTAGACGTACTAAAATATAAAATTGTTTCATAAAAACACTGCATTACAAATTTGGACTATCAATTATTGTCTTTTTAAAAGTTTTTGAACATTGCAAAGTTTGAAAAATATCCTGCCAACAAAGCTCAGATGATGACATTGCTCAGATGCTGGTTGAGTGCGATTTAACCCCTTAACGACCACCTGCCGACTTTAGACGTCGGCTGGTGCAGGTCGTTCGTCTGCAGCGACGTCTTAAGACGTTGCTGCAGAATTCGAGGTTTGCGGCACCCGGGTCCGCAGCTGCACTGGGAACAGGGCTGTACTACACAACCCCGATCCCAGAGCATCTCCTGCGAACACCGGAGAGCGAAGGAAACCTCCGCAACCCGGTGCTTTAACCCTTTGATTGAGGCGGTGCGTTACCGCAGCGCAATCAAAGGGTTCCCCTGCTCTGTCGGGTGATCGGAACACCCGGTCACCCGACAGAGCTTGGGGAACGGCTGCACAGTCAGCTCTGGGGACCTAGAGTGGCCCCAAAGCTGTCTGTGTACTAAGCCAGTGACTAGGACACACTGTGTGACGTCCTGATCATTGCTTGTGTCAGACTGACACAGATTATAATGTATTAGCATATATTAATATGCTAATACATTACTAAGTGGAAAAAAAATATTAAAAAAATGTAAAACAGTTTTCCCTTCATGAGATTAAAAAAAAAGTAAAAAAAAAAAAAACATAAAAAGTGTAATTCTTTTTTTTTAAAAAGTAATAAAATAAAAATAATTAATAAAAAATAATTGTGCATAAATTACACACACAAAAAAATCTACACATATTAGGTATCCACCGTAATAACCTGTAGAATTAATCTAACAAGTTATTAAGTGTGAAATGTGAATGGTGTAAAAAATAAATTAAAAAAACAAAAATTTAAACAAAAAACAAAATCAAAAATACTGCAATTATTTATAAGTGAACTTAAACTATTCCCTCATAAAGTACAACTTGTCTCGAATAAAACGAGGTCTCATACAACTGCGTCATTGAAAAAATAAAAAAGTTACAACTGTTGAAACGCAAGGAGGCAAAAACTAAAAAAATGTTCTGGTCATTAACTACTTTTCAGGCGTTTCGGCTTAAGGGTTTAAGTGACCCAAATGATGTCTTGAGCGAATGATAAAGAATTTATATCCAAAAGAAATGTGTCTAAAGCAGAAGACAATCTTGAAGTGAATTTTGAGGAATGTGGCATTGCCAGTGAAAATTGTGATGGCGATTGCGATACAGATTAATTCATTGCAAAATCAGGAAGAAAATGGTTCCCCTGGTGACTCACCATCTCCAATGTAACATTGTCAGAGGATCTTCTGGGACAATGCCCCCAACTAATGCCACAACCACTGTGTCAGAAGTTTTAAACATGTTCCTTGATGACCAGAATATAGATACCATATGCAACTTGCCAATGCTGAAGCATCACGTGCTGTTCAAGATTTCAGTGCAGATGCCCAACAAAATATGGTTTTAGAAACCCATAAAACCTATTTTCAGTAATCTACCAGGGCAAACAACTAAGAGCTAAAAAAAAACATGGGGTCTTCTGATGACCCCAGCTTGGTAAACAACATTGACGATTTAGGATTGGTATGTTAAAGTGATTAGTTTGTATGCTGATTTAAGAAAAAGTAGTATAATGTTGTACCGTGTATGCCATAGAAAGCAGTAAAAGAGTGATGAAATAAGGTGACACCTTTTAGAGGCTTACTGAGTATATTTGATGCTAAGCTTTCAAGAATACTAGCTCTCTTCGTCAGAGAGGTTATTTACAGCAGGTCAGGTAAGGCGTGACCGGGGGATCATTCATTATTGCTGTTATCTGTTTGCTATCAGATGGTGATTTGTTGTCTCCACAGTTCATACATAGTGTGACATGCTAGCATGGATAGTGAGCCCATATTGCAAAGTTTGACATTTTTGCATTAGCTTATATTCCCATTTATTCCTCTTCCTCTGAGTCTTAAAATGTCCCATTAAAACCACAACCTACAAACCTTCAATATAGTGGTCTTCTCTGGAGAAATGTGCGGCCACTTGGAGATATGTCCTGCTGTTATTAATAGTGAATCTGTGTGAGTTCATGCAGAAAAATGGCCCCTTAATTCTGTGCACCTGCTGTGACCGTGAGACAGGTACACTGTCAGTGGTGTGGATGTAGGTCTTGCAACTGATTTTCAGACCCGTTGAGGAGCCATTTACTGTTGTAGCCTTCAGGGCACTATGGACAATAATTTGTTGCGGGTTTGGTGGTTACTCAAAGGAAATGAGAGGTGGATTGGGAATATCTCTTAAATCTGTTGCCCTTATGTAGCAGAGGTTGGAGTTTCTTGGCAATCCTTCCTAGAATCTCGAGCTGTGGGTTGTAGGTGACAACTAGGGGTACTCGGGCTTCATCCTGGGTCTCTTTGTATGTAAGCAGACTGTCCCTGTTGATGGCTTAGCTTGCAAAATCTCACAAAAGTGAGAACTCTCCTCATATTTTTGGAAATATTGTATATCTTTTCATGGGACAACACCGAATATATGTTACTTTAATACAAGGTAAAGTAGTCAGTATACAGCTTGTATAACAGCATAAATTTGGTGTGCTCTCAGAATAACTCAACATACAGCAACATGTCTAAACTGCTGACAACAAAAGTGAGTACACATTGTATCAAAGTGTCATATCTTCAGTGTTTTCCCATGAAAAGATATAATACAATATTCACAAAAATGTGAGGGGTGTACTCACTTTTGTGAGATGCTGTATTTGGTGTTTGTCACTTTAGATTTGTAACCCAGTCGGAAGAATTCAGTCCTAAGCTCCAGGAGGTCCTTGTCCAAGTCTGCTTTGTTGGAGCAAATTGGATTGTATTGTATAGCCTGGCTGTATATAATAGATTGTTTTGTGTGTTGGGGATGGAAGCTGTCATTTCTCAGGTAGGTAGTTTTGTCTGTGGGTATGTGGTATATTGATGTGAGTAGCTGGTGGTCCTTAATAAGTATGGTATCCAGAAAGTGGACTTCACTAACTGAATAGTTGTCTCGCTACAAAGATCAGCTTTCAACATGTAGGGAACACTAAATAAAGAAGTTTTCCAAATATATTGTGTTGTCCATTTTTCTTTGCTAAGGAGCTACAAGTGATTTTATCACCTTCCTGGCTCTCTCTGGTTCCCCAAGTGACCGACCTGTATACATCTACCCCCCTGCTGTTTGTTTTATCTGATAGCAGGGAGTGAGGTCATCACACAGGCCACAGCAGCAGCACAGAACTATGGACAGTGAGAGCTTGTTTGTTATCTGATCTTTCAGACAAAAGAAAATAATCACTGCTGTTTACTTAAATCTCATGCTGTCAGGACCAGGGAAGCTTCTGAGTTAATCTAATTAGCAGAAGTCCTAATACACAGAGCTCATATGCTAATTACAGACAGCTTGACCAGGAAGTGACAGCGCAAAGCAGCATTATTTCATTCATGCATCCTATGAAACTTTGAGATGAGACAACCCCTTTAAGTAGGGTCTTCTCACCTGCAGGCCAGATAATCTAGATATAATCAATATAATAATCATAGGTTTGGTGGTGCATGGTATCATCCAAAATGCTCAGTTAGCCTTTAAAAGGTATTACCTGATTTGTTCGTCTTCTACTAATATAAGAAAAAGGCATTTTTGTAATTACAGGCACACTTTCTGCTCCCTTCCCCCCCAAAAAATAGAGATCATATCTGAATCGGAAAATGTTACATGCAAAAAGTTCACAACTTTGGCATCACTTGTGTCTGGATCAGGGATATAACAACTGGCAAGATACAACGATATACACAGTCAAGTCATATTCTTACGACTCCTTCTAATTTTGTTGTCGGAAGCATGTTTTTTATGAAGGAAGTCTTGTGTGGTGCTCTGGCTTGGTGGGTATATAAAGTGTGATAGGCTGTTTATCAGGGTTGCAGAAAGGGATGATTATTGATTTTCATGACAAGTTTGGCAGTATTTCTGAAACTGAGCAATTGTGAACTGTTCAAGTGCTACTATGGTAACAGTGTATCGTGAGTGGTCAAATTGCACCGTTTCAAATAAGCGATGTGGAAACTTCAGCACATCACATGCTACTGATGTGAGAGGGGAATGTCAGCTATGAAGATGCAAGGAGAGTTTTGAGGTGTAAGACAATTCCAACTCTCTATACACAGATATCATTCTAATATATGAAAAACAAAATATGAACAGCTCACCATCACCATGCGGGACAGGGCAGTTGCTTTATAGAACAAAATAGGAAAGTCTTGTGGTATAAAAGTAGCATATTTTATTCAAGCGATACAAAATAACAAAGATAAAATCCATAGAGAAAAGCGGTCACTACATATATGGTGAAGAGAGAGCAACCTAACCTACACATTTCAAACTAATGGTCTTAGGGTATGTTCACACAACGTTTTAGACCCGTTTATTGATCTGTTTTTCACTAGAAGAAAAACGCATTGAAAAATGTATTAATATAAAACTAAAACCACTCAACATTCTATAATAAACTATTTATCTAAAACATTAATAAATTTATTAGATAAAACTTCTATAATTTCTATAAACACCCATTCTATACTAAAAAACTGCTTTTATATCATTTAATACTTATAAAAAGCGATTTATAAGATTAAACACATGTAAAATGCTGGAAGCGCCCTCTATTGGGTCATTAGGTTACTAAAGTTCAAACAGCTCTTCTAGATCAAATGAGACCTCTATTTCGTGTATTACACTTCAAATTTTAATCCAATGCATTTTTTGGATGCGCTTTTAGTATCAAAAGCGCATCCAAAACGTACCCTATTGCTTCCTATGGGAATTTCACTTGCGTAAAACGCAACTAGAATTGACATATCAATTCTTAAAATGGATCCAAAAAACGCATTGAAAAGACGCAAGTAAACACTTAGCAGTGATCACTCGTCTGAACGGAGATACGTGTTTTACATTGAAACCAATGTAAATCACACTGCACATTGCTAGATATGTTTTTTGGATCCGAAAAACGGATCAAAAAACGGATCTGAAAAACGTCGTGTGAACATACCCTTACTCAGGGCTATTCTACTATAGACTAGTAATTTATCTGTGTATACACTCTCATTGGGATTTATTGGCACACCAGGTTGCTACACACAGGGCGATTTTCACAGTACGGTATCTTGTGTTCTCATAGTTTCGATTGTTGGTGAATTTTTTGGCTTTCAATCTTTTTTTTTTTTAACATTTCATTTCTATGCCTTTTTGTGGATAGGTCTTAAAAGTGTTTAGGTGTAACTCAGTGATACAGTATGGAATTACTCAACATTAGGTTGGACTTGCCAGCCATGTAATGGAAGGAGGTGTTACTTGTTGCTGTTCTCTGCTCTGGCTAACATCAGAAAATCAGTCATTACAAAGATTTTGCTCAAGCTCCCTGGTATCGTATGAATAGGAATTGTACAAAATGTATAATTCCATTAAGATAAAATTCAGTAGTAAAAAAAAGAAAAGAAGCACTCCTTGTGCAGATTAATATTTTAAAGTAACAAGTTATGATCCAAACAATTTTGCTTACCTTGTTTGGGTTTGCATAGGTTTGCATTATATCTGGATTTACATGGTATCTATAATCGATGCATCACCATATAGCCATAGAGCTGTTTTTAGTGGTGTCTTTTATTTCACATTGTATATATGCACCTTTTTTCTGGTGGTGTACCTCAACTATATGTAGGATGCATTAGGGTAAGGATAGTTGAGGTTCCAGGTGGGGACCGTCCTTATTAGGATGACATTTTCCACATTATTTATAGGCAGTATCTAGGATAGGTTTCTCATTAGGGTTAGTGTAGTTTAATATAGACAGATTTTTATCAGAGATTATTAAAAGTTATGTTTTATGGTCTTGTCCAGTGATTTGCCTTAATATTTTCAAGACCTAAATTGTATCTATTGGTATTATTGGGTTACCTATACTTACCCTCTACATTTGTGTAAAATCATTCTAACTATGTAAAGCCTCCAAACGAGGTATAGCAGGTGCCATTATTAGAGATGGGCGAATTGATTCTAACGAAGTGGAATTCGTTTAGAATTTCAGGAAAACTTTGGTTCGGAATGAAGTCGAACTTTGGGGTACTTCGGGTGAACGAAGTGTGCTTTTGATTGATAAAATGGCTGCGAGCACATGGCGTTACATGGGGCAAAGCACCTGGGAAAAAGAAGGCATAGCCTGCATGACATGTGCAGAGGTGAAGCCAATCAGAGACCGGCAGGATTCGTGACGTCCACCCCCACTAAAAGTCCGGGGCGCGACGCTGGGAGCTCATACCGCTCTCACTGTACTGATCAGGGAAGGTGCTGCCGCGGCTGATAGCTCTTACTGAAGAAATTGATTTTTTAAAAGCGATTTCTGTGGGGTGTCTCAGCTTGTTCAGAGACTGTTTCTTAATGTTCTATTTCAAATTTTTTTGGGGGTTTATTGGATTTTAAAATCCAGTGTGCGTCCACTGCAGCTGCATATACATTCAATATCCAAGTGGGATTCCAAATTTTTCGCAGCTTTTCCTTTTTTGGTTGTATTAAATTTAAAGGGGAAAACAGGGCTTTTTAAAAATTTTTTAACAATTTATACAAACTACCAAAACTTATTCCTTATTTGTTTTGGCTTGCTCAAATATTTTCCTATTGGCGCAATTTACATCCAGGGGTTAATTAAAGCTTGTTTTGCTGGTGTGCTGACCCCAAAAAAACCGTCTTTTTCAATGCCAAAATATATAATTTTTTCCTGTAGCCTAATTCACAAGAAAAGGGTTTTAATTACAACGTACTCTTGTTGTGTGGCGTAGAAAACACGCAATTTATAACACGCTAAAAAAAGCTACTAGTTTGTGCGGCTCAATTCTTTGGCGCAATTTACATCCAGGGGTTAATTAAGCGTTGTTTTGCTGGTTGTGCTGACAAAAATAAACCCGTCTTTTTAAAACGCCAAAATAATAAAATTTTTTTCCTGTAGCCTAATTCACAGCAAAGGTTAATTACCAACTGTATCTCTTGTTGTGTGGCGTAGAAAAACGCAATTGTAACACGCTACAAAGCTACTAGTTTGTGCGGCTCAATTCTTTGGCGCAATTTACATCCAGGGTTAATTAAAGAATTGATTTGCTGGTGTGAAGAAAAAAATAAACCGTCTTTTTCTACCCAAAATATATACATTTTTCCTGTAGCCTAATTCTCATGTCCAAAAGGTTAATTAAGCCTGTTTGTGCTTTACATTTAGTAAAACACACAGTGTTTTTAAACGACACATACAAAGTAAATTTTTCCTGGCCATTTGTGGAGCGCAATTTATACCCAAGGGGTTCCCCAAGCTTGTTACTGGGGTTCATTTGGAGTCAAAAAACAGGGTGTATATTTATCATATAACAGATATCATCATAAAAACAGTGTCTGTACATTTTAGAACAAACAGTAGTCAGACAGAGAGGTGGCAGGCTCTGCACTGCGAGTGCAGGGCACAAACATTCCTGGAACAGGCCCAGGTCGCAGCACAGAAAGGGGACGTTGCAGCAGGGGCCCACCGGTGAGGGCCACAACTGCCGCTGTCATCTAGCGGCCGTGTGTTGTTCAGCAACCCAAGGGTTCTTGATTGGTTGACTAGGTCAAGAGTCGGTGGGAACCTCAGACACAACCCTTAGTTGGCATGGCCCGGAGCGGGTCAGCGGCCCTCACCTGTCCTCAGCCCGCCTCTCTCCCATCCGGTTTCCCTCAGCCAGAGATCTACTAGTGGTCTGGGCTCAGTGCCACTATATAGCGTGGATGAAATTTGAAAAGGGCAGTCACCCAGCTACTTGGCAGCGAAGAAAGGGGGCCCAAAATATCCCCTGCTTCTTGCAGTAGGCGGCAAAGTATAGATGTTGGAGAGTGGCATGGGAGGGTCATGTAGTGAGAGGGCAGCCACGGCATACCAAGACCGGTGATGAGGACAGCAGTGACGATGAAACACAAATAAAATGATTGGATGTAGCCGACCGCATTTGGGGACCCGGGGGTGAGGCCAAGGGCTTCATCATCGTCAGGAGAAGAGGGGCGTCGCTTGCGGCGTAAAGGCACGGCGCAGCCAGCAAGTGGGTCATGTGGCCGTGAGTCAGCAGGTTTGCGCAGTGTTGAGGTCGGGAGCCAAGCGGCCACGGGTAAAAAAACCCGGGCCTTCGCAGGTCCAAGAAAGTAGCGGCACAGGGGGCTCAGCGAGGCCCAGGGCGGCAGTAGTTCACTCAGTGCGGATGTGTTGGCGAAAGATACTCGGCGGTGTGGCGTTCTTTGCAAAGACACCGGAGGAGCCGAATATGGGTATATGTAGAATCTGTAAGCAAAAGTGAAGCGTGGCCCAGGGAGCCTAACATTTGCACCACGGCCCTGCGTCAAACACATGCAGTGTCCCATCCGGTGGCCAGGGAGAAACGTGGCTCAGATGTGGTGGCCCCATCCTGCCGCCGCAGCAACACCCAGCATCAGCAGCGCCCAGTTGGCCCACGCATGCCATTTGCAGCCAGTCAAGGCTTCCACCACCTCTGCAGAAGGGGAGCTGTTTCTCTTTGACATCATCTCCCGGTCCAGATGCTCCTGCTCCCTCGCTACTCATGGCGCCAGCAGTCGTTCAGTGAGGGCATTGCAAAGAGACAACAGTATGCGTTCCAACCATCCTAAGGTGCAGCAGCTGACCGTGCTCCTTTTCCAAGTTGTTGGTATTGAAAGTCCCTCCCTTTCCAAAATTTGGTGGCCCTCTGAAACCCTTTTTCAGAGAACTAATGGCTTGTGCCGGGGCCGAGATGGAGAGTTCCAAGCCGTAATTTTCTTTTCCAAAAAGGCAGTCCCAGCACTTCATAAATATTTGAACAGAAGGTGGGCCCAGTCCTTGAGCTTATCGGTTTGTTCCAAGGTGCACGGCAGGCGGGACGTCTGGAGCTTGTAACTACGGTCCAGGGCCAGTAAAATTTCCTTTACGCCCACTGGGTGAATGTGCTTCCTGCCCAGGCACCAACAAAATTGGACAGGAGAACGCCGCTTTCTCCTCCACGTTGTCAAACTGCTGCAACCTGCGCCAATGTCCGCCTCCTCCTCCTCCCCCATCACCCCCATCTCAGCCTCCACAAGTACTGCTCCATCTACCACATGTGTAGGGCACTGCGGGGTCCACGCAGTTCTACACCTGGCTTGCCTCGGCGAACGAAGTCACACAGGGAGGAAACTGCTCCGCGTCATGCAGCAAGAAATCGATGTGTGGCTTTCTCTGCGCCAACTGCAAATCGGAAAACCCTGGTGACGGACAATGGAGGAACATGGTGTCCCGCGCTGCACCGAGGAGGGATGGTCCATGCGCCCTGCATGGCGCACGTTTTTTCAATCTGGTTGTGAAAAGGTTTCCTGAAGTCTTCCACCGATTTCAGAACACTGAAAATGGCCAGGAAACTGTGCATGCACTTTATTCCATTCGTACAAAGCCAGGAACAACCCTCCTCGAGTTGCAGGGCAGGGAAAGGCCTCCCCAACACCCCTCTGATATGCGATGTTTCACCCGCTGGAATTCCAAGCCTGCACATGTTGGACCCACTGTATGAACAGAGAAAGGCCATTAACCGATTTTTTTTTATGATCCAGGCAGACAGAAGTACTCCCCCTGTGTATCTTTGATGTCAGCCAGTGGCAGCTCATTGCGTGACACCTGCCATTTTTTTGAGGCCATTCGAGGAGGCCACGTTATTTGTCAATCAACAGGACTACGGGGTGAATAACGTCATTCCACTGCTTCATGTCTGGAACAGATGCTGGAAAAATCTGTCTGGGCAGGGACAGGAGACGTGGCGACTACATTTTCGCGGCCACATGAGTTCCGTGGGGACTGAAATGGAGGAAGAGGAGGAGGAGGAGGACATTGGAGCAAAGCATTGTCTGGTGAATGAGTGGATTTTCTACCCAGTGACAAGAGAGGGGGGAAGGAGCACGGAGGAGGTGGATGGAGATGAGGAAGACGAGGCAGATGACCCCAAGCACCGTGGCGTATACAGTGAAATGGAGCGGGAAACCCCTCAGAGTCACTTTTGCAGATGGCCCGCAGCATGCTTAATTTGCCTGGCTAGTGACGCCGAATAGTCAGCATCCGGCAGAGGGATGACTTTTTGGGGTCTCCACCCTATTGGACCCTCCTACCCGGGCCAAAATGGGGGGCCTTTTTTTTCCAGCTATTGAGAAGGGGAAGACAAACTCCAAATACTATAGGGAAATCCTCCGTAAAAACAGTTGCCGCGCCTATGTGCGGCAATCGTCCCTCCTCTGGGCAGGTTGACCGGGGGGTTCCTCAGTGCTCACGTAAATACTGCCGCGGCTGCCCGGGGGAAGGTGGGGGGAGGAGCAGTAACCCGCTCCATCAGTAGTAACCTAAGTCTGGAGTCACTGATGAGCAGCTTCCTTATCACCCGCCTAGTGAGGAGGGCAGTCGCCAGCAGCAGCAGCAGTGAAACCCGGAGCAGTCCCTGAACCAACAGGTTGTGGCCTTTCTTGGACAGCACTCTGCCACCCCAAATTAGAAGATCCGCTGGACTACTGGGCAGCCAAACGGATGTGTGGCCGCAACTTGCCGAGTTTGCAGTGGAGAAGCTGTCCTGCCCGGCCAGTAGTGTGGCATCAGAGCGGGTTTTTCAGTGCGGCGGGGGCCATCGTTACCCCAAGGAGAACCCGCTTGTCCACAGGGAAATGTGGAAACGACTGACCTTTGTCAAGATGAATCAGGCTGGATCGGCCAGGATTTTTTTACACACCAATGCCTTAGGCGTCAGTCTGGGGTTTAAACTTCCTGCCTCAGCCACATTCTGATGCCGCCACCCCCTGATGCCACACATCTCTGCCAGTTTCTCCATCTGCCTACCACCATCTTTACCAGGGACTGGAATTGCCACCCACCTCAACACTCTGTCATTGTGGCCCACTCTATGACCTCATGCTGCTTTCTGCTGTTGCTGTTGCCATGACATCCACACTGGGGTCATTGTGCCACTCTCTGACCTCATGCTGTTGCTCCTGCCGCCGTCACCTCCAAATCTCTGTTATTGTGCCACTCTGTGGCCTACTTCTTTTTTTTCCACCTCCCGAATTTTGTCCATTGTGCCACTGTCTGAGCTCATGCTGCTGCTGTGCCTGCTGCCAATGTCCTCCACACTGTGTCATTGTGCCACGGCCTGACCTCATGCTGGGTGCCGCCGTGACCTCCGCTCTCAAGTCATTGGTGCCATTTCTGTGGCTTCCTCCTGTTTTGCCACCTCCAGAATGTCATTGTGCCACTGCCTGACCTCATGTGCTGCCGCCTGACCTCCGCCTCAGTCATTGTGCCATTCTGTGGCTTCCTCCTGTTTTTGCCACCTCCAAATGTCATTGTGCCATTGCCTGAAACCCCATGCTGCTGCTGTGGCTACTGCCGTTGTCCGCCACACTGTGTAAATTGTCCACTTTCTGACCTCATGCTGCTGCCCGTGGCTGCTGCCGTGTCCTCCACATAGTGCATTGTGCCACTGCCTGACCTCATGCCCGCTGCCCGCCCTGACCTCCGCTCTCAGTCTTGGCCATTCGGGCTTCCTTCCCCTGTTTTGCCACCTCCAGAAATGTCATTGTGCCACTGCCTGACCTCAGCTGCTGCCGCCGTGACCTCCGCTCTCAGTCATTGTGCCCACTCTGTGGCTTCCTCGTGTTTTTGCCACCTCCAGAATGTCATTGTGCCACTGCCTGACCTCATGCTGCTGTGGCTGCCGCCGTCCCTCCACACTCTGTCACTAATGTTGCCACCTGAGCTCTCAGCTGTTTTTTTCCAGCTGTCGCTCGCATGACTTTATCAGGCTACATTCCCGCTTGAGTTTTTTGGTCAGTTTGCCCTCTTAAGTGCCCAGGGAATTTTATAGTGAAGCGATTCTAAGAGCGGCGGCAGTCATCTGCGTGTCATACTAAAACACAACATTGTATGAAGACCAAACCAAGCTCCCTCTGCATATGTAAGCATGGCACAACGTTCTACAGCACCCTGCAGGCTCTGTGCAGCCTGGAAATAGCTGTTTTTTAACGTGATTCGTGCCGAAGTAATTCGGAACGCAGTTATTTTTTGCCGAGAAATTTGACGAAGTGAACTAAACGAATATCGGGAAATTCGCCCATCTTTAGCCATTATATTGGGGCATAAATACGCTTCTGGAGCCTAAGGTGGAGGCAGACTGTTGAATGTCCCTAAAGATTCATTGAGTTGACTATCTGGTTTGCTAGTAGCACTTTCAGCAAATAGGAGGGACATATTAAATGTCAAATTTTTTTTTTTTTTGTTTTTTTTGTTGGGGGAGCGTTGGGAGGTTTACCAACTATTAGACTCACTATGAATGCAATTTTATAAACTTTTTCACCTGTGCTTTTCCTCCTGTATTTTTCATCTTTTCTATTTCAAGGTCATTAGATCACATGACTCTTGCTGTTACAACCCACCCATAACAGCAGTCACTGTGTTAGTTGAAGGGCAGTCTCATTTGGAATTCCTGAATTTTGAAAACTAGTGCCTTCCCGCTTCATCCATTGCTTCTTCTGTTTTACTCTCTTTGTCATCTTGTCACCCTGGTTGAGCTGCAGCAGAACCTCTTTTATAACCTTATCACACCTCATGCACACAAACAACTAAACCTTATCCAAACTGTGAAACATAATGGAGAGAACATCACAGTTTGGGGCTGCTTTGTTGCTTCAGGGACTGGAGGCCTTGTGATCATTGAGAAAACAATAAACCAGTTAGGCAATGTTCACACGGCTTATTGCCGATGTAATTGCGGGGACGGATTTTGCCCCGCAATTACGCCGGCTGCGTGCAGGGGAAGCGGGCAGCTCGCCGGCCCCACAGACGGCGCGTACACGCCGTAAATAATGTGCATGTCACTTTCTCCCCCCTCAGCGGATTCGCCAAGCGGGTAGAAGAGACGGAATCCATAGTTCTCTATGAGAACTGTGAATTACCGTAATGACTGGGACGGTTTCCAGCCGTACTGCAGCGCAAATACGGCACGCAGTACGGCTGGAATCAGTCCCAGAATAAGCCGTGTGAACAAGGCCTTACTGACATTGGACATATGAGTACGTCCTAATGCTGGTAAGGGACTTTGTAGCGGGATCGTGGCACAATCCCGCTACATAGCCGCCAGGTATGAGCTGCTAATTGCAGTTAACACCCAGTGGTTACAGTGTGGGAGGGTGACGCCACCATCCCACGATGTTTTAATCCATTTTTGCCACGGTGTCTCAATTAATGAGAAACAGTGGCGCGCACCATTCCTCAGTTCGATCAGCCGCCCGCCACAAAATCGTGGGGCCCAGATCGCTTAACATGGCAGCCTGAAGCCTTCTGAAAGCCTCCTTCGCCGCCATGTTTTCAATTTTGCTACTTGCGGCCCCAGCCAGAAAGTAGTAAAACCGCCATTTTTGTACACCCTTATGCATTGTATCCCAATGCATTAGGCTGTAAAAAGTATTGCGCCCCCTAGTGGTGTAGTAGCCCAGGGAGACTCAAAGTTATAGTGAAAAAAAAAATGTATTCCAAACTGGTAGCAATAAAATGTACAATTCAGCCCACAAAAAATGCACCATCACTCAAGTCTATAGGTGTGAGAACAAAAAAATTATTGGTCGCTGAAAATGGCGATGCGGTGCAAGCATAATGGAAACAGTACATGTTTGCTATTGTCAGATGCGTATCAACCTGTAAAATACAGATCATACATCATTTTTATCAAAGATTGAATGCCGTAAAAACAAAACTTAGTACCTTTATTACTTAGTACTTTTTTTCACATTTTGCCACACTTAGAATTTGTTTGTGGTCTCCCAATATATTCTATTGTAATATGAATAACATCATCACAAACAACCTCTTGTCCTGCAAAATAAAAGCCCTCATTTGTCAATGTAGATGAAAAAACAAAAAAGTCATGGCTCTGGGAAGGCGGGAAAGGAAAAACGAATGTGAAAAAAAAAGATAGGCCTTGGCGTTAAGGGGTTAATTTAAAGGTGTATTAAGACATTTTATAGGCGAACTTAAGTCCATAACCTCACTAACAGCCAAGTCCATCCTGTTTTGCAACGGTAAACTCTGCCTCTAAGAGGGTGTCTGATTGGAGAGAGTAGTTCAGAGGGGATTTTTGTCTGTTTGGAGAATTGATTGTGTGGCAATACCACTCTGGAGAATTGCTTAAAAGACAATTCCCTTAGAGATATAAAATCTTTTGGACCAGCTTTTTTGTGTTCTTCATTGAGCAACTAAGGAATTTAATGAACCACATACATGGTCTGAGGCAACTGGTTCAAGATATAGCACAATGTTTTTGGAATTAGACTATGTTCCTTTAAGTCTTGACCTAGTCTCAGCCTTTACTTGGAACAAAGCAATCAGACTTCCTTCTCTGTCCAATCTGAGGCTTAGGTGGCGTATTTAAACCTCTCTGTTACTTTACCTGGAGTCTGTGATTGCTCTTCTATCCTGGGTTTGATCTGTGCTTTGAAGAGTATTTTCTGGTTTATGACTCTATCTTATTTTCTGGTTAATTTGTTACTCTCCTGGTATCTGACCCTGACTAGCTTGATTTCGATTGCTTGCTCCTTGTTTTGAATGGTCTTGTGTCTGTCTATATTCCCCTGTTTGTTCTGTCTGTCTTCTCCACTCATTTTTGAATTTGAATTCCCGCTGCATATGCAACCTGGGCCTGTAGTAGCAAAAAAGTTCCTACTTTGTAGCTGGCTATGGTGAAGACCTACAGATAGCCTTAGACTCTGCTACCCAGAGGATTATTGGATTACAGATAACCTGTTTTGAGTGTTTTTTTCCTGTTCTGTCTTCTGGTGCTAGTTTGGGGTATTGCTTAAGTGGCAATTCCCTAACACAAAGGACGTCAAATCGTGGAAGATTATGGTTCTGAATTTAGACGATGGTCAGTGCATTCTCAATGGCATGATCCAGCTCTGTGTTGACAATTTCATCAAAGCCTTTCAGAGCAAAAGGATTTACTGGTCAACTACCCTCAAAATCTATGTCCCTAGCTATTTGACTTGACCAATGTCTATGGGAAAGCAAAAAGGAGTGTAGATACATATTTCCCTCTCTTTAAGTCCAGGGAGGCTCTTTTAAAGGGACTGTGTCATCAAAAATGACTTATTGTTTAACTCACATCTTTATGTTCAATGCATTTTTTTAAGAATTTTTATTTTTTTTGTTTTTTAATTTTCCACATCACTTTCAATATTTTTTAAGAATTCACCCTTTCACCTCCCTGCACACTGATTTCTTTCCAGGTCACAGAGCATGACTAGAAAACTCTGCTTTAGAAGTCAATGGGACTGAGTCAGTCTTAAGTCTCCTATGTGCATGAAGCTGCTGTAAAGCATCTCTCTGACTGCTGTTAAAGCAGTGCAAACAAGGCCTAGTGGCCAAAGTGAAAACTGCAAGACTTAAGAATCATTAAAAAATATTGAAAGTGATATCAAACATTTTTTTAAAAAACAACCAAAAATTGCTAAAAAATGTGTTTAACATAAAAATGGGACTTAAACAATGACTCATTTTTTGATGACATATTCCCTTTAACAGACCACAAGCTAGTGCAGCTGAGATCTACTGTCATCTCTTGAAGATTCTTCCGGAGACAAAGGGATTTGTTTGTCTATTGCAGAGATGCTGGTCATTTGAAGAACTGTTCCAAACACAAAGTGGTTCTTAAGAAGGCCACTCAGGCGTTCAGGTATTTTCTACTATATGATTTCTGGATTGATTGTATTTCTCCAGCTAGTTTTTGGATTCATGCCTTGCTCACAAACTGGGTATTCCATTACTGCACCTCATGATTCCAGTTAATGTATTTGCTGTGGATAACACAGACAGCAGTTAGAATTCACAGTCCAACAGTTTCTTTAGAAGCAGAATCGTATCACTCTTAAACTCTTAAAGGGAATCTGTTGCCATTTTTTTTACTTATTTCTGTAGGACAATTCTCTAGTCATGCTCTGTTACCTGGGAAGAAATCAGTGTGCAGGGAGGGGGAGAGGGTGAAGGTGAACTGTGACTATCTTCTATTGTGACTAGTGGATCATGTATTATCTATACACATTGGTGTCTCCTTTCAGTTTGACCCTCCATGTGCTGATAATGTGGAGACTACTGAAAATCTCTCTCTACAGAATAGGAAGTGTCAGACTGTTATTAGGCTTAGTGGCCAAAGTGAAAACTGCAAGACCTAAGAATTATTAAAAAAATATTGAAAGTGACATGGAAAATTAAAAAATTATTTAAATATGTGTTTAACATAAAATTAGTTAAATAATAAATCATTTTTGATGACACATACCCTTTAACATATTTCCTTTTTTGTGCTTGATAAATTGCCTGCAAACTTGATTTGGGGCTTACCTTAGTAACAGTTACACAACCCTGTTATCCAGTGGAAAGTAGATCTGATAAGCTGGAGTCCTAGATTCTTAAAAGATTATTTGTGGTTATTTGTTTCTGCTATCTCCCCTAAATCACCATTCCCTGAATATGTCCAAGATTGTGCTGATGTTTTTTTCTGCAAGAGCTTGTCACTCACTCTCACCACATAGATCATATGGTTATACCATTGCATCACTTAATGGTAATTAATGCTAAATTCCCCAAGGAGCATGTATAAAATATGTCTACGCCAGAGAGAGATTTATAGGAAGGATCGTCTTTGGCACTCTATCCAGTGTATAATTGGGTGCAAACCAAAAAATTAACAATGGATTTTTATACAGAAAGGTTGCACACCAGTCTCAAATATTTCTTTTCAAAAAACTTTATTGAGTAACATGAAAAATATCCGGTTTCATTAAAAATTGAATCAATATATTTCCATTTTATATGTATCTCTAGATTCGTATATTCTGGGTACGTTTCGGTCCCTAAATGGACCTTTTTCAACTGAATCTCTAAAATAATAAAAACAATAACAACGAATTGTTAGTATACATAACAACACTAGCAACATATCGTTGTTAGTAACACACATTTAAAACCATCATTACTCACATAACAGGTTTTTATATTTCTTATTCATCTCTTTGTTATTTTACAACACCTATAAAAATACAATGACAGAAAAGTAATTATTCATATTCAGAAAAAAGGCTACTAAACATTAGCAGGATACAAGTTGTCTCTTAGAGCCCTGCATGACCAATCATAGTCCTCTAATGTAGCTAATATCTACCATATTGTCAAAATCACTTTACCAATATATAATGTTATACATCCATCAAAGAACATCTATGAATGTGTCCCACAACACCAATATTTCTTATGTGATTTCAATCTAATCTTGGATCCCATATCGATTAGTCAGTATGTCATATGTACAGACACATCCAGCACAGGGAGAATAGGGGACAGTTAACAAAATATCCCATATAAGAAGTCAATTATATTTTAGATCTAATTTATAAGTGGATGCATCAATCATACCGCGATTGTATTCGCGGTTACCCTAAATAGACATTAGAAATCAGTTTTAAATCAAGAGTTCCCCCCATCTTACCTGCGCCGCATTGTGCTGTTGTTTGAATAAAACCGGAACTCCGGACTAGTGCATCGCGCGAGTTTTTATAGATCCTGCGCATGCGCAATCACATGCCATCAGTTAACATGGAGTATAAGAAACTCCGGTATGTAAAGCGCATGCGTCATCCACGTCATCTGAGGTCTGTCTAAGGATCGTTCACGGATACAGAGCACCGCTTGGATCATATAATAGCGGTGCCTGGAACAATTTAGACTCAATTAAAGATAAATAATAGTGATCGTGAAGCCCCGGATGATGATCTGTTTGATTTTAGAATGATCACATAAAAAGGGTGTAGGTTTTAATAACCATTATATAAATATCAGGGTCAACCCTATTATATTAGTACCTCAATCTACATAAAATAGATACACAAATGATCTAGCTGATCATATTGTCCCCTACTAGGAAATATTCTATATACATGATACTACTACATATGTGACATCACATCATTTTAACATAATATCCCATAGGGAAAAACTATAACACCCTTACCATGTCATAATGAGGTTAATATAGGATTGTGGGAGACATTCACCGACATATCACTAACCGGCCAACGTATATCAATGATAGGTCCTTCTCAATATACTGTAAAAATATAACATTGCTATAGCAAATACATTCCTCAGGACACTCAGTGCATTTAATTATAGACATGGTTAATGAGAACAATCTATCCTGCATTAACGAGCATCACTATTTCTAGGAATTAAAGGTGATACGAGAATGCCTTTAACGTGCCAGGGGTTTGTTTGGTGCCAAAGGGTGTCTGAGTTTCAGAAAAACTGCTATCTCCTGGGATAAATTCTAGCTTCAACCATTTCCCGGGTTTACAGAACATGTCTCGAAAAAGAAAAAACCCCAATCGAGCTGACCACTAGTTTTCCTGTGGGCGGTAAAATACCTTTTGTTATCCAGGACCGGTAAAAGGAGATTCATGCCTTTTAGGTTTCGAAAAACTGATGTGTTAGGCAACAGTGACTCATGCACCGTTACTAACAGGTGAAAAGAGCATCTCTGAACGCACAGTACGGCGAACTTTGAGCAGATGGGCTACAGCAGCAGAAGACCAAACGGGATGCCACTCCTTTTTAGCTAAGAACAGGAAAAATGAGGGTCCATTTTGCCCAAGCTATCGAAAATTTTGGGGGAGTAGAAGATTGGAAAAACATTTCCTGGTTGATGAGGGTTTGATTTCTGCTGCGACATTCGGATGGTAGGGGCATTTTGGCGTCACAACTGAAAGCATGGATCCTCCTGCCTTGTATCAAAGGTTCAGGGTGGTGGTGGTGGTGTCATGGTGTGGGGAAAAATTTTCTGGCAAAAACTTTGGGCCCCCTTGATAACCAATTGGAGCCCTTGCAACGCCACAGCTACCTGGTATGTTGCTGACCATGTCCATCCCTTTATGACCACAATGTACCCAACATTATGGCTAAATTTTCAGCAGGATAATGGATGTCATAAAGCTGGAATCTTCAGATGGTTTCTTGAACTGAAAAGAGTTTTACTGTACTCAAATGGCCCCACAGTCCCGATCTCAAACCAATAAGCACTTTTTGGGGTGGGGTGGAACGGGGATTGCATCATAATTTGCACCGACAATCTGCTGAACTGTGGTTTCCATCATGAAATTTTAGGACCAAATCTCTGAGGAAAGCTTCCAGCACCTTGTTGAATTATGCCACCGAAAATTGAGGCAGTTCTAATGCAATTTGGGGGTTCCAACCTGTTAGCATGGGAGACATAAGTGGCCCGGATATACATATCATATAAGAGCCATAACGTATATCAAATCCGATCCCGTCCTTCTCAGAATATATAGTAAAAAAATAATAAACATTGCATATAGCATGAGATATCATTCCTCAGTGACACTGAATGTAATTATTATATATGGTTATATGGAGAAAAACTTTTTGTTTCTATCTGTCATTAGGGCATCACATAATTGCTAGAATTTTTTTTTATTAAAGGTTGATACAGAAGTCAAATTCCCTATTAAGGCCCTTAGGGGTTAATGTCTCCAGATGGTGAATCCAAAAGGATTCTCTTTGTTTTAGTAATTGAACTCTATCTCCTGCGCCAGAGAGAGAGGCTGATACATTGTTGAGTACTTCCACTCAACTTCCTGACTTTCCACTGAAACCATTTCTTCTAAAAGTATAATGGTTTCCGCTATTTCTGCTGATCTCACCTCTGAAATCTGAGCACGGCCCACCACCTATTTGTTTCTACATCGTTTACACTTGGGTTGTGTAATGAAGTACATAATTCTATTTTGTGTGGTCATCCAGGAATCTCTGGAAATAAAAGACAGATTTCATGCTCTTTTTAGAGTTGTCTATGATAGAATCTGATTGTGTTTTACAATCAGTTTTCATTTTTTGTCACCTTTTTTGGGGTGAATTTCATATTCAGCCGACTCATTGACATTGAACAGTACATTTTCCATCAGAAATCCAACAGAAGAAATTGAATGTTCCAGGTTTTTGCAAAACCGTCGGTTTTGAATTCCGGCCTCAGGAAATCAGTGCCGTGTAGACTAGCAGTTGGATTTTCTATTGAGGTTTTTGGGGATTTTTTACAGTCGGTTTTTAAACTGGTTCTAAATCCGAAATCAGTCATAAAAACAAACAGAAAATCAATGCCTTGGAGAATTCTTCTTATTTATAATGGGAGTAATTTATTAAGCCATGTGTCAGTTTGTTACAAAAATGTGTAAATTTTGCACAAGTCTCATTTGTTTAAAAATGTTTATTTATTTAGTGCTCTTATGCTGCTCTAAAAAAGTGGGTAATGCTTAATAAATGAGGGTTGCCTCCCTTACCCTGACACATTTACTATATTATAGGCCTAGTTATAGTGGAATTCTATAATAGCTAAGAGCTGGTGTAGATATCTGTGTGGTGCATGGACACAGGAGCCACGTAAGCTGTCTTACTTCAGCACACTTTCAATTAAAACTAGCAAATAAAATTGATGTGGGTAGAGTAGGGGAGAGGGTGTTCCCTTGCATGTGTTTAGTGGTCCTGCCTAGCGGTTGAGTATCATGGCTGAATGCCTCATCAGTTATAAACTTAAAATAACTATTAATTTATCCCATGGTCACCTTACTTAATGCTAATATAGAAAATCTTTCAAGGAAACTCATGTTCCATTTATTTGCAGCTAAATGGACTATAGCTAGAAGCAAGAAGTTCCCAACAATTCTTTTTAAGAACGCATCTAAAATTCGAGAAATCCAGTGCTTTTGACAGGATTATCAGCATTATAGTACACAGGCTCTTTCTTAATGTGGAATTTCAGTTAGTACAATCAGCTGGGGCATCAGCTGGCACTAAGTTTCTATCCATTAAAGTCACTATATCTTAGTATCCTATTTTCTAATTTTGAAATTTCAAGCTATATACTTAGTTCTCAATTGTTGAATCTCTTACATTGATTTATTTTCCTTTTTCTGTTTTTCCTGGAAGGGAGCAATCAAATGACTGATTCATTTTTATTTATTTCAGCCTACAATTCTTTACTGATGGTAATGCTTTCTTTTCTGTAGCATTCAGTAGATCCTATCTATTGTTTATGGTGCTCAGTGCAGCTGTGAGCTTAAAGGGGTTGTCTAGTGGAGAAAAAATATTTTCTAAACCTCCTTCCCAAAGTTAGAAAATGTAATACAAGTATGCTACAAAAGTGCTTCCTGCAATTCTACATCATCTGTTTTATGACAGGAAGCTCAGTGTCTCCATACACAGGAAGCAGCTTTGTGTCAAGACCAGGAGATCAGGTAGTCAAAGGGCTTTGACTTTTTTCAGGCTTTCAACATGGAGAAAACAGGATGCATCCACTGAGACTGAGTTTGGAAGGAAGATAGGCAGATCACAGCAAAGGCTTCTGGGGCTTGTGACTTTAAAGGACAAAGTAAACCGCTTTCAATCAGAAAATGCTGCTTCTTTGCTGCTTAAAAGAGAGGCTACATACAGCAAGGGAAATACAAATTGGCACACAGAACATCACAGGGAGATGAATTAACACTGTGATAGAACATCTGAGATTTTTTTTTTTCATTTGGCTAGACAATCCCTTGATTCTATTCTAAATTAAACCCCTTCCTTACCCATCTTTCCTTTTTTTGGTTCTGTCTTTTCCTCGCTTTCTTTCACAAAAGGCTTTTATTTTTTGATGATTGAGTCCCTACATAGCTGTGACGTTCCTGAAATATATTACCTAATTATGTTTTAAATTTAATGAAAACTTAAAAAATAAAATACAGATTCTGTGTCTTATATTAACATTTTTTTTCTCATTTCAGTCAAAGTTGATTAAAGTTATTACTTCAAAAATAGATCATACAAAGAAAGAAATAGTATAGTATCCCTTAAACAATTAAACCTCAGAAAGGGCTTGCTGCAAATTAAGGATATTCCTAACTAGAAGAGAGAAAGTCCATACACACATGCATGCACTCTACTAATTAGCTAATAAAACTGTAGCCCAGACAAGAACAATGGAAATAACATAACTTTTTCTTGCTTGTTTTTAATTTGAATCATACAACAATGGAAGCCAGCATACTCATTTCTGTGCCACCACTGACTTAGATGCAGTATGTTGGTCTTATTGGGGACTTTGACTTGTCTCTTTTCATACCAAGACCGCAACACAATACTCACTGTCTCTGTAAACAGTAATGGTGGTGCACATTGTTCAGTGGATAGAGTGGTCTTCAGAAGGTTCGAAATTCTAATCCAAAATAATTATTTAGCTTTGTTTTCTAGCTAATTGTTTGAAAAAAAAACACACACAGAAGCAAAAAACACAATATTTTACACGATTCTTTTCTTTTTTTACAGTTTTACTAGCAAATTAATAGAACAAGCCATGAGCAAGGAGTGTTTTTCCGAAACGTGTCGGCTGTATTGAGAATCATGTTGGCCATATTAAGATTCATGGCGGAGTTTTAAGAAGTTATTCATAATAAAGTTGGAATGTTTTTTATCTTTGGATACAAGGGTACGCTGGACTTCTTTCTGTGTTTGCAACTGAAACACCTCAAAACTAGGACACACAACCTCCCAGAGACAAGCACAAACACTTAACCTGGTGTGCCACCATCAAAAGATGCTGCAGCAATAAGCTCTGTATTGTAATGTTAAGAAAAAACAAACAGCTCAAACCCCAAGAACAATGCAGCACAGTGTCTGAGGCAAGGGTGGTCCAGTGGTTTAGGGGATGTTCACACGGCTTATTTTGGCGTGCTTTTTTTCAGCGTATTGCGCGTCATACGCGACCAAATGCGCACCGCAATTACGGTAATCCATAGCTCTCATAGAGAGCTATGCCTTACGCGTCGTCCCCCTGCGCATATTGTACGCATGGGGAGGTAAGTAACATGTCAATTGTTATCTTAAAATATGGAACTCCCCGCATACATAGCCACCACTCCCATGTTTGCACGAGGCAGGGGGACCGAGAAATCTATAACTGGATTTAGGTAGTCCATAGGATAGGGGTGTCTGGTATCAGGGCATAGCATAGGCCCAGACGGTTCTGATGATGCCACTGGCTCGGTTCTGTCCCAATGCCCTGCCACGTTATGGTCCATTTTTGTGTTTCTGTCAGAAATTGCATGGCCAGAGTGGGAGGAGTTCATATACTGTCTCAGGGGTGTGTGGGGGAGTGTAGGGGGCTGCCACGTGGGCTGTCCCATTACAGATATAAGCAGGAGCCCCAGGTGGGCCCAGTCCTTGCATTCTGGAGGGGGGGGGGGGTTCCTGCCAGCATTCCAGCATTCCAGAAGCATCCACGCAGCGCAGGGAAACATCTACCCCCCATGTTGGCCCAGCACCATGCCAATCTCAGGTAACTGGACACATTTTACTGCCTTTTGTCTGTAACCATACTTATATTTGCACTTCTGACTACGGTCTAGTGTGCCCTCCAAGGCTAATTAAATCTATAAACTTTAATCTGAGTTAATCTGTCTTGATCATCGGCCTCACACGCCAATTAATCGGTCTTATATATATGGATACACCAATGCTGTTTCTTGGCCTTGTTATAAGTCGGCAACGGACTGGTATTATAACCAAACTAGAAACTGGTGGCAGCCTATTGGCCTAGCAGAGCTCCATTTAACCAGTGTGGGTAAACGGATCTCTCCTAGCCGTGCAGGGTCGTGGACGAGTAGTGTGTTCTCTTGTCCTCCCTGGGTCTCCCTGTGCCCGTGCGGACAGGGGTTAACGGTGAAACAGTATCTGCCTGACCTTGTGTACCCCTAGGGAGCGGCGTAATGTAACGATACACCCCAAGTCAGGCCGTCGACCCTCGAGTGACCCGGCGGGGCGGCTTTTTCCTGACAGAGCGGTGGCAGAGCGGTGGGATTAAGACAATAGTGTGTGTGAGTGCAGGTCCCGTACTCCCAGACACTAAGGACTACCAGCATGGACCACTGTCCATTCCCAGCAGCTCCGGGAAACGCTTCGTACTGATGGTAGTAGACTATGGCACTCAGTACCTGGAAGCGGTAGCCCTGTAGTCCATTCGGGCCGACAAGGGGGCCACCGCCTTACTGGAATTTTTCCCCAGGAAATGCTCACTGACCGGGGGACCCAGTTCATGTCGTAGTTAATGGAGTCCTTGTGTAAGCTGATACAGGTGCAACATCTGGTGGCCAGCCCGTACCACCCACAGACTAATGGCCTGTGTTCAATTGCACCCTGAAGCAGATGCTTAAGATGTTGGTCGACCCCCACGGGCGCGACTGGGAGTGGTACCTCCCACACCTACTATTTGCATACCGGGGGGTTCCACAGGCATCAACGGTGTTCTCCCCCTTCGAGCTCCTGTATGGTCGACGTGTACGGTGGCCCCTGGCTCTGGTGAAGGAGGCCTGGGAAGGAGACTTAGCAACCCCGGAGCTGTCAGTCATTGAGTATGTTGTGCGCTTCCGTGATAAAATGCAGGCCTTGACGCAGTTGGTAGGCGAAAATGTGCGACGGGCCCAGGCCGACCAGAAGCAGTGGTACGACCAGAACGCTTGTGAGAGGACCTACCAGGTGGGTCAGAAAGTGTGGGTACTGGTCCCCGTACCACAGGACAAGCTTCAGGCAGCTTGGGAAGGCCCATATGTCATGCACCAGCAGCTCAATGCAGTCACGTACCTGGTCACCCTGGACCACAACCGGGGAAGGAGGAAGGCCTTCCGCGTGAACATGATGAAGGCGCATCATGAGTGAGAGGCATGTGCCCTCCCGTGTGCAACCTGCCCGAGGAAAGTGAGACGGAGACCCTCCTGGATATGCTCGCCCCGGTCAGGGCGAGTGGATCCATAGAGGATGTGGATATTTGCGGACAGCTCCTGGAGGACCAACGGTCCCAGCTGTTGGCAACTCTCCACCCCTTGTGGGCATTGTTCACCACCGCGCCTGGAGGGACAGAGTCAGACATCTATCACGTGAACACCGGGGATCAACACCTAATCCGGCGTTCAGCATATAAGATCTCCCCCGAAGTGCAGCAACACATGCGCAGGGAGATTGACGAGATGTTGAAGCTGTGGGTCATCCAGTCATCAAAAAGTGCCTGGGCATCGACTAAGTGGGGCTCAACGATTTCACGGTCACCGATGCGTACCCAATGCCACGCATCGATGACCTGCTCGATCAGTTGGCAAGGGCCAAGTACCTGACCATCATGGATCTGAGTCGGGGATATTGGCAGATTCCCCTGACCCGTGAAGCAAGGGAACGTTTTGCCTTTATCACCCGATTCGGACTGTACGAGTCCACCGTCATACCATTTGGCATGAAGAATGCCCCTGCCACTTTTCAGCGGATGGTCAACACGCTGCTCAAGGGACTTGAAGGGTACGTGGCTGCGTACCTGGATGACATAGCCATTTTCAGTCCCACCTGGGAGGATCACCTCCAGCACCTGACGCAGGTGCTCGGGCGAGTCCGACAGGCAGGCTTGACCATCAAGCCGGAAAAGTGCCAGCTGGGCATGAGTGAGGTCCACTACCTGGGGCACCGGGTAGGTGGGGGGGGCCTTGAAGCCAGAGCCCGGAAAAGTGGATGCCATCACATCCGGGACCACCCCCAGGACCAAAAAGCAGGTGATGTCCTTCTTGGGCACCGCTGGGTATTATAGGAGGTTTGTTCCACACTATAGTAGCCTGGCAAAGCCCCTGACGGATCTCACCAGGTAGAGGTTGCCCTCCGCAGTCGATTGGACAAACGACTGCGAGACGGCCTTCCAGGCCCTCAAGGCCGCCTTGTCCAGCTCCCCAGTACTACAAGCCACCGACTTCACCCGGCAGTTTATAGTACAAACCGACGCCAGTGACTTTGTCCTCTGTGCAGTGCTGAACCAGGTGGACACAACGGGACAGGAACATCCTGTTATGTACCTGACCCGGAAGCTTCTGCCAAGGGAAGTGGCCTATTCCACCATGGAGAAGGAATGCCTGGAGATAGTGTGCGCCCTGCAGCGGCTGCAGCCCTACCTATATGGGCATCATTTCATCGTGGAGACGGACCACAACCCTCTGAGCTGGTTACACACGGTCACCGGGACCAATGGGAGGTTGCTCTGCTGGAGCCTGGCGTTCCAACAGTACAACTTCGCCATTCGCCATCGTAAGGACCGAGACCACGGCAACGCCGATGGGTTGTCCCGACAGGGAGAGGGGGCAGACGGGCTCATGGGAGAGTGGTGCTGCTCCCTAGCACCCTCTAAAAGGGGGAGGGGGGAGGAAAATTCACTCAAATTATGACGATCATTCTCCCCCCTCCAACTTCGTATCTAGTCAGATCTCACAGATGGCCTCCAGCCCCCAGGAAAGCTCAATTTACACGTTAATCAGCCCAGCACAGACCAATTGTAAATGCCCTTCTATAGGAAGCCACCACAGCAGGAGGTCAACCTATGAAAGGATCCTCATGCAACTTAATTAGCTCAAACCCCCAGCTTCAAAGACTTGAAAAAAAAGCTCCTAGCTGCAGCAGGCTCGATATTTCATAAAGATTTATGAGAGAATCGTGTATCCGAGGTATACCCCAATTTCATATCTTGAAATATGGAACTCCCCGCATACATAGCCACCACTCCTATGTTTGCACCAAGGCATGGGGGCCGAGAAATCCAATGCCCTGCCGCGTTATGGTCCATTTTTGTGTTTCTGTCAGAAATTGCATGGCCAGAGTGGGAGGAGTTCATAGACCATCCCAGGGGTGTTTGGGGGAGTGTAGGGGGCTGCCACGTGGGCGTCCCATTACAGATATAAGCAGGAGCCCCAGGTGGTCCCAGTCATTGCATTCAGGAGGGGGGTACCTGACATCATTCCAGCATTCCAGAAGCATCCAAGCAGTGCAGGGCCACATCTACCCCCATGTGGGCCCAGCACCAAGCCAATCTCAGGTAACTGGACACATTTTACTGCCTTTTGTCTGTAACCATACTTATATTTGCACCTCTGACTCTTATCTGTATAATATTATCATTCTGTACATATTACTAAGGTCTAGTGTGCCCTCCAAGGCTAATTAAATCTACAAACTTTAATCTGAGTTAATCTGTCTTGATCATCGGCCTCACACGCCCATTAATCGGTCTTATATATATAGCTACCCCAAGGCTGGTTCCTGGCCTTGTTATAAGTCGGCAACGGACCAGTCTTATAACCAAACTAGAAACTGGTGGCAGCCTATTGGCCTAGCAGAGCTCCATTTAACCAGTGTGGGTCAATGGATCTCTCCTAGCCGTGCAGGGTCGTGGACGAGTAGTGTGTTCTCTCGTCCTACCTGGGTCTCCCTGTGCCCGTGCGGACAGGGGTTAACGGTGAAACAGTATCTGGCGGAACTTGTGTACCCCTAGGGGGCTGCGCTCCGTCACTATACACCCCTCGTCAGGCCGTCGACCCTCGAGTGAGCCGGCGGGGCGGCTTTTTCCTGACAGAGCGGTGGCAGAGCGGTGGGATTAAGACAATAGTGTGTGTGAGTGCCTGTGCGGGCAGGGGTTAATGATGAAACAGTATCTTGTTGACCTTGTGTAACCTTAGGGGGCAGCGCAGCGTCACAATACACCCCGGGTCAGGCCGTCGACCCTCGAGAGGGCCGGCGGGGCGGGCTTTTTCCTGACAGATTACATGAATTGAAAACATGCTAAATTAAATAGAAATTAACTAAGATGAAAAAAGAAGCCATATTACTAATATGAATAAAATCAGCCAATATTAAACCCAGATGGGACATGTACCTATAACCTCTGCATTGGAAAACAGCATCTCATATGTACTGCTCCACTTCTGGTTCAGATAGCATCTAATGGTCTTATTGGGGACATTAACCTGTCTCTGTTCTTACCAAGATCACAACACAAAACTCATAGTTTCTGCAAACGGTTATGGTAGTGCTCATTTTTCAGTGAATAAGATGGTCTTCAGAAGGTTCTGAATTCTTGTCCTGTAATATGGAGATTACGATTTGTCGTCAGCTTGGAAAAAGGACAAACACAAGAAACAACAACAATATTTTACACAGTTCTCTTCTTGCTTACAGTTTTATTAGTAGAGTACATACATTGAAATTATGTAAAATAAAATAGAAATTAACTAAGCTGAAAAAAGAAGAACACAACTAGCTACATTAGTGAAAAAAATCATCAAATATTAAGGCTAGAGGGGATCTGAACCCACAAATTAAGTTTTGGAAGGCATCGGCTTTACCTTCTGCACCATGTCTGGCAAAAATACTGTGTGCTGATCTTCTCGTGACTTTGAACTATATCTATTTACTCACTGTTACTGTAAACAGAAATGGTGGTGCATATTGTTCAGTGGATCTGGTACCCTTCAGAAGGTTTGGAATTCATATTATGTAGTTACTAGTAGTGTTGATCGAACTGTTCTAGAAAAGTTTTCTAGTAGAAGTCGAACCGAACATTTTACTGTTCGTTTGAGAAAAGTTCTAGTTCTAATCGACACGCCATTTTCAGTTTAGTTTTCAGTGGCTTTCTGCACTTTAGGCGGCATTCAATCACCTTTCTGCACTTTTGCCAAATTTACAGAATAAGGGAGACACCCTGGAAACAGCATGCCTGTCACTTGTGCTGTCCTCAGCAAGGACAGCATAACTTATGTGACAGGTTCCCTTGAAATTCTAGCATTTAGGAATTTGCTGTTGACCCTTGTCTGCCTCGAATGCTTCATGCTTGATTTTCCCAATCTGTAGTTCAGATGTAAAAATAGAGAGGGGGAAATCATTCTAACGAAGGGGAAATTCGTTTAGAATTTCAGGAAAACTTCGGTTCGTAACAAAATCGAACTTGGGGTGATTCGCGGGAACAAGTGTCTTTTCATTGATAAAATGGCTGCGAGCACATGGCTTTTACAGGGGGCAAAACACCTGGGGGGAAGAAGGGCATACCTGCATACATGTCGAGATGAACCCAAATCGAGACCGGGGATTTTGACGTCACCGCACATATAAGACCGACGCCCCCGCGGGGACTCACACTCCCTCACTGTACTCAGGGAAGGTGCTGCTGGGGGTGAAAGCGCTTTCTGAAGAACGATTTTTACACAGCGATTTTTGGGGGGTGTCTCAGCTTGTCTCAGAGACTGCCGAATTTCTATTTCGATTTTTTGGGGTTTTGGATCTAAAATCCAGTGGCTCCACTGCAGCTGCAAAAAACATTAAATTTCCCCAAGGGGGACCAAAACCATTTCCCCTGTTGTATTCTTTTAAAGAAACACTTTTTTAAATCAAATCCACTTCTTTTGGGTTCTCAATTCTTTGCGAAATTTTACATCCAGGGTTAATTAAGCGTTGTTTTGCTGTGTGTCCAAAAAAAAACCGTCTTTTTCAACGCCAAAAAAAAATTTTTTTTTTGGTAGCTTTCAAAAAAAGTTAATTACAATTTTCTCTTTTTTTTTGGGGTAGAAAAAACGCCATTGTAACCCCTCAAACTCTTTTTTGTTGGGCTCAATTCTTTGCCAATTTAACATAGGGGTTTTTTAAAGCGTTGTTTTGCTTTGGGTACAAAAAACCCCCTTTTTAAACCCAAAAGAAAAATTTTTTTTAGCATAATTCAAAACAAGGTTAATTAAGCCTGTTTGGCTTTACATTAGAAAAACACGTGTTTTTAAAACACATACAGAAAATTTTTTTCCGGGCCTTTTTGTGGAGCGCAATTTATACCAAGGGGTTCCCCAAGCTTGTTACGGGGTTCATTTTAGTCAAAAACAGGTGTTATTTATAAATATAAAATTTACTTCATCAAACATGTCGTAAATTTTAGAACAAACATAGTCAGACAGAAGGGGCGGGCTCGGGAACGCGAGTGGCAGTGGCACAAACTTTTTCTAAAACGGGCCCGGTCGCAGAAGCAAGGGGACGCGCAGGGGGGGGTCCCCGGGTAGGCCACAACTGCCGCTTCAACTAGCGGCCGGTGTTGTTCAGCAACCCCAAGGTTCTTGATTGGTTGACTAGTCACCTTTTCCTCCCAATGACACTGAAAAACCCCCACCAAGAGCGGGGGGGAACCTCAGACACAACACTTTTTTGGGGCATGGCCCGGAGGGGGGTCAGCGGCCCCCACCTGTCCTCACCCCGCCTCGTCCCACCAGTTCCCTCACCGGGGATCACATGGGCGGGCTCAGCGCCACTTTTAAGCGGGAGAAAAATTTGGGGAGGGCAGTCACAGCTACTTGCAGCGAAGAAATGGGCCAATACCCCATTTCTGCTAGGCGGCAAAGTATAAAATGGGGAGGGGCATGGGGGGTCATGTGGTGAGGGGTCCCTCGGCTTCCCAAAGCCCGGGTGATGAGACAATGACGATGAAACACAAATAGAATGATGTAGCCGACCGACTTGGGAGCCGGGTGAAGCAAGGGTTCATCTCGTCAGGAAAGGGGGGCTCAGTTTGCGCGTCAGGCACGGCGCAGCCAGAAAGGGGGGTTGTTGGCCGTGGTCAGCAGGGTGCAGCCGGTGAGGTCGGGACCAAGGGGCCACGGGGGTAAAAAACCCCTTCGCAGTCCAAGACAGTAGGGCACGGGGGCTCAGCGAGGCAGGGGGCGGCAAAATCACTCAGTGGGGGAGCTTTGGCGTAAAATCAGCACTGGGCGGTGGGGCATTTTCTTTGCAAGACACCGGAGGACCAAATGGGTAATGAGAATCGTGGGCAAAAGTGAAGCGTGCCGGGGGAGCTAACGTTGGCCAAAAACGCCCTGCGTCAACACATGCAGCGTCACCATCCGTGGCCTGGGAAAAACGTGGCTCAAGTGGTGGTCCACCTCCCGCTGAGCAGCACGCGGCCATGGCACGAGCCATTTACCTTTTCAAGGCTCCCCCACCTCTGCAAAAGGGCGCTGTTTCTCTTGACCCCCCCCCGGGTCCAGACCCTCCGCCCCGCTACTCATGGCCCAGCATTCGTTCAGAGACGTTTGAAAGAGACAACATATCGCCAACCACCTAAGGTGAAAGCACTGACCGTGCTCCTTCCCAAAGTTTTGGTATGAGTCCCTCCCTTTCCCAAAAAGGTGGACTCTGCCCAACAGAGAACAAAGGCTTTCCGACCGAAAATGGGAGTTCCAAGCCGTAAATTTTTTTTCCAAAAAGGCATACCACACTTTCAAAAAGTAAACCGAAAGTGGGGCAGTCCTTTACTTACGGTTTGTTCCAAGGGACAAAAGGCAGCGCGGAAACCCGGGGCTGTAATACGGGCAGGGGCCCTACAGTCCTTTAAAGGCCCCCTGGTAATGGCTTCCTCCCCGGCACACCAACAACTTGGCAGGGGAAAGCCCTTTCTCCTCCACTTCAAAATCGCTCCGCCCAATTCCCCTCCTCCTCCCCACCACCACCACCATCTCGCCTCCACAAGTAAAATTCCCATCAAAAACATTGTACCCCCACTTTCACGCAGTTCACCCTAATTGCCCGCGAACAAGTCACACAGGGAGGGAATGCTCCGCTTCATGCAGCAAAAATCGATTTGCTTTCTCCGCGCCAACTGCAAAACGGGAAACCCTGGGCGGACAAGGGAGGGAAAATGGTGTCCGCGCTGCACCCGAGAGGGGTGGCCATGCGCCCTGATGGGGCAAAGGTTTCAATCGGGGTTTAAAAAGGGTTTCCCGAATCTTCCCCCGATCTTCAGAACTTCTAAAAGGCCAGGGAAAATGTCATGCACTTTACCATTCACAAAACCCCCGGAACACCCTCCCATTGCAGCGGCAGAACGGCCTCCCCCAACACGCTCTGATATCATTTTTCCCCCTGGAATTCCCGCCTGCACAGTTTTACCGACTGTAAAACAGAAAAGCCATTAAAATTTTTTGAAAGACCAGGGAGACAAGGACCCCCCCGTTAACTTTGATGTCACCAGTGGGAGCTCAGCGTGACACCTCCGTTTTTTTGAGGCCATTCGAGGGGGCCCCGTTATTTTGTAGTCGCCAGGACACGGGGTGAATAACCATTTCCATGCTTCAGCCGGAACAGAGCTGAAAAATCTGTCTGGCAGGGGCGGGAAAAGGCACTAACTCGGCCCCAGATCCCTGGGGACTGAAAGGGGAGGAGGGGGAGGGGGAACATTTTAGCAGAACATTGTCTGGTGAAATGATGGATTTTTTACCCAGGTGACAAGAGAGGAGGAGCAGGGGCAGCTGAGGAGGGGGTGGAATGAGGGAAAACAGGCAGATGAATCCCAAGCACCGTGGCATATACAGTAAAGGAGGCAGGGGGCCCCCGGGCTTTGTGCAATTCCCGCACAGCTTTTTTGCCGCTAGACAGCCAAAATCAGCATCCGGCAGGGGTGACTTCGGCTCTCCACCCTTTTGGAAACCCCCCCCCTACCCCTCCAAAAGGAGCCCTTTTTTCCCACTATTGAGAGGGAAGCAAACTCAAATACTATGGGAAATCCTCCGTAATCAGTTGGCCGGTGCCTATGTGCGGGATCGTCCCCCTCTGACAGGTCTGACCGGGGGGTTTCCAGCGTCACGACTACTGCCGCGGCTCTGGGGGAAGGTGGGGGGGGTGGAGCATACCGCTCCACACATTAAAACCCAAGTCTGGGGTCACTAATGACACTTCCCCCCCTTCAACCCCCCCCAAAATGAGGGGGCAGTCACCCGCAGCACACACGGACATGGGCATTCCCTGAACCCAAAAGGTTTTGGCCTACTTGGACAGCACTCTGCCACCCCCAGTTAAAGATCCGCTGGACTACGGGCACCAAACTGGATTGTGGGCCCCAAAAATGCCGATTTTCGTGGGGAAGCTGTCCTGCCCGCCAGTAGTGGGCATCAAGCGGGTGTTCATGCGGGGGGGCCATCGTTACCCCAAGGAGAAAAACCCCCTTGTCCACGGGGGAAAAGTTAACGACGACCTTTGTCAAAGAATCAGCGGGATCGGCCAGGTTTCCCACACCAAGCTTAGGCGTCATCTGGGTTTTAAAATCTGCCTCACCACTATTTTTAAGCCGCCACCCCCTGATCCCCACACTCTGAAGTTTCCCTCTGCCCACCACCCGCTTTACCAGGGGTGTATTGCCACCCCACCTCAACCTCTGTCATTGTGCCACTCTAGGCCATCTGCTGCGCTGTTGCTTTGCCGTGACTCCACACTTGTCCCTTGTGCACTCGCGGCCGGTACTGTTTTTCCCCCTCCAAAGTATTGGCCACTCTCTGACCTCAGCGTTTCTCCGCATCACCCCATCTCGCATTTGCCCCTGCCTGACCTCATTCTGCTGCCGCCGTGACCCCCCTCATCATTGGCCGCTCTTGGCCAATACATTTTTTCCACCTCAGAATGCATTGTGCCACTCTCTGACCTCATGCTGCGTTGACTCCTTCTGCCCCCACACGTTCATTGTGCCCTGTCTGACCTCATGCGCGCCCTGGCTCTGCCTGCCCTCCACACTTGGGCCAAATCCGTTTTTTTTTCCCCCTCCCGAATTTGTCATTGTGCCACTGTCTGACCCCCACTGCGATGTTTCGCTGCGTGCCCTCCACACGTGTCTTTTGCCACGTCGACCTTATTCGGCGTTCTCCTGCCGTGCCCTCCACACTGTGTCATTGTACCCCTCTTTGGGCCCACTTTCCCTTTTTTTCCCGCTCCAAATTTGTCATTGTTCCACGCCTGACCCATGCTGCTCCACCCTGCCCCCACACGGTCTTGTGCCACCCGGCCTGACTGTTTTGCCATTCCCGAATGCATTGTGCCACTTCTCCTCATGCGCGTGGCTGCCCCCAACCCTCCACACTCTGTCATAATGTTGCCACCCCAGCCTCAGTTTGTTTTTTTTTCCAGCTTTTGCTCCAGACTTTATCAGGGTACGTTCCCCGGGTTTTTGGTCAGTTTTGCCCCATAAAGTGCCCAGGGCATTTTATAGGAAGCGATTCTAAGAGCGGGGGGCAGTCAATCGTTTAAAACTAAAACCAACATTGTATGAAGACCAAACCAAGCTCCCTCTGCATATTTTTGCATGGCACAACGTTCTACAGCACCCTGCAGGCTCGGCAGCCTGGAAATAGCTGTTTTTTTAACGTGATTCGTGCCGAAGTAATTCGGACCGAAACGAATTTTGTCGGAAAATTCGGCGAAGTGACCGAACCGAATTTTTGAGAAATTCGCCCATCTCTAGTGATAAACATTTTTAATATTTACATATAACGGCTGGGGAAAAACTAAAACAATGGCTAACTAAGTTGATTTTTTCTCGTTTTAACACATTAATAAACTAGGGGATTGCTTTTGATATTACTTGTTGTTTGTTGTCATTCTGTGCATATGATTCGCATATATCCATTCTTATATTAATTTGGAAACCACACAAGGAATGGGTTGCAGATTTATAGCAACAACACAAAACCCAGTAGAGCAGACAGCAATAGTTCAAATATATATCCTTTATAACAAGATATGAATGCTGTTAACCACAAATATACAGTTATGTATTACATGTAAAAATCATAGAAACTATCTACAACCTGATGTGTAAAAATGAATTTACAATAATCACATATTTACATGCTCCCATGCCAAAAAAGAAAAAAAGCAGTATAAAACTAGCATAAATAAGTCGCAATATAATTAGATAAGACCTAAGGCGCACTTATGGTTTTTTATATTGTGGTTTATCTGTGTTACATTATTGAGCCATTATCCTCTTTTTCTTAGGAATCGAGGATATAAGCATTGTAAATTAACTTTTACACATCAGGGTGCAGGTTTTTTCATGTGAAATCTAAAGTTTTGAATATTCAAGGTGAACAGCATTCATATATTACATACAGCGGTGCCTGGAAGTATGTGATCGATAGGAGAGCGGACCGACTGAGTTCCGTTTTCCAGTTCAGTATGGATCGTTGATGTTACCTGGATAAGGACTTCTATATACAAAAAGACTGCTGCTTGGGACGGCTGAAGCAGAAACCACAGGTCATGTAAAAAGCTATATTTAATGCAATACTAAGAACTGACGTTACATGTTTTTTGGATTAATAAATACTTCTTTGCATCTTTGAGAAGAATGACAGAAGTTTTTTCTACTTGTTAGATCCGAGTTCATACATTGTATAATCACGCCACGGCAGCTGTCTATGGCTCCAGCGTCCCTTTGTCCGATATCGGGGACCAGATTGCCTGCCTCCATTGGTACTGTGGCCTAAGGGAGAAATCCTTCTCCCTTCACACATGCACGGAACCCCCCTGCCGAATTCTGTACCGCCACATTTTTCCACCTGGCATATCCCCACTGCCGCCACCCATCCAATCTCTGCCCCCTCCGACTGCTGGACCATATTATCACCAATATGTACAACAGCAATATTCCCAGCCCAGAATTAGGGGTTTCCTACACAGTTTACAAAGCTCCCTACCACCTTCTACAGACCCTTCTGAAGAATACTTGCCCTCTGTTTATCATTGTTAATATTTTTTAGGTGTATTTAAAAATGTAATATTTTGTTCATTAATTGAGCTTAGTATATTTATGTGTATGCATAAACATTTTGGGAGACCTGTAAGAAAGTGTTTTTCACCCTTTTTCTGGTGTATAATGAACCTAAGTGAGCAGCCTACGATGTCTAATGCACCTAATGAATGTGTTAGGCGCATTGTTCGTAATACTCGACACTTTCTAATGCGCCTAACATGAAGGGGTGTTCTGGGGGGCTTCTGGAGGCGTGTCACACCACAGTCATAATGTTAGACATATATATGTATGTGGTTCGGCAAAAATAGGCACATAACTGCTCTGACAAGCAGACCTATATCAATGTGATCTGCCTGAGCCTGAGGAGTCAAAGCTGAGATAGATTTGCTGTAAAGGGCAAAAATATCCAATATTTCTCAACTTACACCAGTACAATAATAAAAAAGTAATTTATTATAATTATGTATAAAAAAATGTATAAAATTTAATTACTTAAATTTAATTAAAAATATTATCATATAAATTAATATAAAATATATAATCCCAAAAATATAAAAATATCTCCTATAAAATGTATTTAAAATTAATAGAATCTAAAACTAATTTTACATAAAAAAACATTGATGATATTGTTCAGATTTTTATATTTCAAATTTTTACTACATTAAATTTTAAATGTATTTTTGCTGCTCTCACCCTTTATTCTGCATACAGCAAGAGCCAGCACAGCACAGGTATTGCTGGGACCTGTGGCCCTCCAAGCAGGAGCAATACCATAGTTTCTATTCATTTACATGCTATTCTAATGACTTTTCTCTTATTTCCAGCCTGTCTATAACCTTAATACGTTAGGTGCATTACTTATGCACCTAAGTTTCGTAATGTGCCTAACACATAGGCGAGGTGCATCGAACTTTACACACCATTTATGAATGCACAAAAACACTTTCATACATCAGGTGCACTATACACAGAAAATGAGACTCAACTATTCACTTTGATGCGCTTTCCTTCATACATGTCACCCTTTGTGCTTGATGCGTTCTTCTGAGTTCACCAAATAAGGCTTTTGCATCATCCATCATTGTCAGTGCTCCAGAAAAGCATTCTTATTGTTTCCAAAATGCTGTCCCTTGTACAACAACTAACTGATCAGTTACTTCATCCTTTTCAACATCAGAGACTTGAGACATTTTGAGAATTGTAGTGTTTAGATCCCAATATGATTCTGCTCTCAGAATCACTTCCACCACTGACCGGAAAACGCACATTCTGCAAAGAAGGTGTTAGAAATATCTAGGGGAGTAACAGTAATTATTTTCTGCTTAATGTTGCATTAAAACCAAATAAAAAAAAAGAGTTTTTTGTCCAAATGTAATATTTCAATGTTTTATTTATGTACAATTATGTATGGCAAGTATAGAACATTGAGTATTATTGTTCCAATGCATCTAATCTAACATAACCAACTGTGAACACAGTCTTGATTAATAATACCTTATTTTTTGTGTCTACAACTCCTGTGCAGACTTATGTGTCTCCATGGTTATAGACTTGTATTTTTTATGATCCTGGAGTTGTGCTGTTCTCTTCCATCTTTTCCTCTAACTTGTACTAACATAGTAGGGCATAGAAGGACGTATGACCAGATATTCCAACTGATGATAAAAACTAGAGATGAGCGAGCAGTAAAAAGTTCTAGTTTGATTACTATTATTCTTATTATTATTATTTATTTTAGAGCGCCATTGATTCCAGGGCGCTGTACATTTAAGGGGAATTACATACATAACAAATGTGGAACAATTACAATGGTGACAAAAATGACTAGTAACTGAAACAGAGAGGAAAGAGGACCCTGCCCGCGAGGGCTTACAATCTACAAGGAACAACCTCAAACTTTTGTGAGTTCGGTTCGAGGTTCTATTCGAACTAGAACTCAAATCCTATTAAAGTCAATGGTAGAAGATGTTCTGGTTTAGAAAACCCACAGTAGAAAATCTGTGCTGTGTAGACTACAGCACAGATTTTCTATTGCCGTCTACACAGCACTGGTTACAATCGGATTTTCACCAGATTCTAAATACTAAAGTAGCTGAAAATCCCACCACAAACCAGTGCTGTGTAGACATAGCCTTAGGGGATTTTTACTTTTTATATTTCTTTGCAACTATATTTTACTGAAATACAGTAAATTCCCCCTGTGAATAATAATACTAAGTCACTTAGGCAGATACAAAAAGTGCTGGGAGAGCAGAGGGAACATGTTGTTGTTTTTTTTTTTAAATAGAGACCACAGTTAGCCTTTACTATAGACCCCTACATATGAAGAACCCTAATGCTGGTCATATCCACGATATTCTACTTTTGTCACATTAGACATTTTCTTTTGCTCAAGTCGTATTGATGCGCATTGTGGAAGAGATATTATTTGTGTTTTTTCACTTTTTTTCCCCCTAATCATTGTATACTACAGTATGTCCTCAAAAACTCAGGACAAAGTTGTGATAGGTTTCTTGGTGGAGCAATGTAAGTAAACTTGTGCCATATTTTCTCTTTTTTTTGACTGACTGGAAGTGTAGAACGTATCATGCTTTTTTATTAGTTGGATGAATGACCTGGGTTCCACACCTACTGCACAAATAGAAACACCATCAATTGTCTGTGTCTTTGAGCTACAGTTGAAAGGGCTGGTAACACAGGATGAGCAAGATAAAGGGGCTGTCTCACTACAAATATTAGTGTTCAACATGTAGGGACTTTTTTTCTAAATACATTCCTCTTTTGATATTACCTTGTCCATGAGATAAGAGTGATTTTATCTTCTGTGAGTGCACACAGGTTTCTCTGGTTACCGTCCTGCTCTCCCTTCCTTATTAGACAGAGATCGGGGAGTGATATCACCACAGTAGGCCACTTGAGAACAGAGTGTGTTATCTCTAACAAACAAAGGAGATTAATTACTTTTGATTGTTTACTTTGAGCTCTGTAGCCCTCTGCACTATAGATTACATCTCCTGCAGTCATGTCAGTGCAATTAGAAGAGCTGGGAATACAGAGCTGATATGCTAATCACTGCTATAGAACCACCCACAGCCTAACCAGGAAGAGCAAGGAAGCATGAATCTAAAGCTGCCTGTGACTCTGTGCAACAGCATGGTGAGACAATCCTTTTAATGGGATGTTGTACTAAACATGCATTTAACAGACCCACTGAAGTCTATTGGAGCACCATCAATGTTAACATGAAGACCCTAAAACAGGCCACTTTTCTCTCAGCATATGTACCCGACCAGTCAGGGGTGTACCTAGTCTTCACTGGGCCCCATAACAAAATGAGATGTGGCCTCACCACCTAATGATAAGAAATTAAAACAGTTGGTAAAACAGTAATAATTAAAGCTATAAATTATAGTCTATATTGTGGGGATTAGCCCAATGGCGAGCAACAGAGAAATGCGTTGCAGCAGTCTTTAAGGATGAACAGACAGCTTTCTTTATTTTCTGATACAAGAATAAACCAAAAATTATGACTTGCCTCAGTCAGCATAAAGGAATAATACAGTCCTCTTTGTACAGCACAAGGAAACACTTGGTATGGCAAAATATCCACATGAGGCATAGGTGGGACCTTGCTTTTTTGGTTTAAGTCCTTTAGATACGACAGGGTCCAGTTCTGCTTCTAGAACAACAACGAACTGCACTGAGCTCCAGTGTCAGGTATGGAACCACACCCGCAGCTCAACGGACACTACTGACTTATGTAGACCAACGAAATCTGGTCTAGAAACATGGTAGTAGCCATCCCACCCAGCTCTTTGACTACTCAAGTAAGAGCCAGCCCTAATCAGCTGCTTTCAAGCAGCTATACTAAATATACAAGAAGTGTCAGTTACCTAATGCTGCTAACACACTTGAAATATTGACTCTTACATCGATGAGGCCAGGTCCTTGGTAACAGGTATCTACTATCAACGACAGTCCCTCGTGCCTTCCTACACTGTTGTCTGATGTCTGTTTTCTATATACGGCCAAACAACTAGACCAATCTATACCAAATTTGGCACATACGTGCATCAAGCACATTGGAAGATTTTAGATCAAGTTTCAGCTCTCTAGTGCCTACCGCTCTCAAGATATTCACCAAAAATCAATTGGAATTCACCTTGAACACAGCACGACCAAACAACTGGACCAATCTATACCAAGTTTGGCACGTAGGAAAATTAGGCACTTTGGAAGATTTAAGACTGGGTTTCAGCTCTCTAGGACCTACTACTCTCAACATATTTACAAAAAATGGAATTTGTTGTGAGCAGAGCATGACCAGTCCTCAAAACATTGCCATGCATGCTGTATATTCTATGCAAGGCCAAACGACTGGACGAATCTGCACAAAATTTGAGACATAGATAGATCAGGTGCACTAGAAGGTTTTAGACCAGGTTTCAGCTCACAAGGTCCTAGCATTCTTGACATATTCTCAAAAAATCTGAACTCGCTGTAAACACACTGTATCTGAACTGAATTTGAGCTTTCTGCTACAATAGAGCCTCCCTGTAATACTGTACTAGGGTCTGCAAGGATACTGCCAGGGAGAGCCACTGCATACCTCATATCTCTCTAATTCTGTGCTGCTGCCACACCACAGCCAGAGAGAGTCAAAACGTACCTCATATCTCCCTGTAGTAGTGTACTTCTGTAATATCACAGCCAAAGAGAGGCACCACGTACCTCATACCTCACTGTAACACCATACTACTGCCAAACCACAGCCAAAGAGAGGCACCACATACCTCATACAAAATTGAACCGTGCAAAGCCAGGTAATTCTACTAATGCCATAGCATAGCAGAAAGCCAACAACTTGTCTTTCCATACAAAGGAGTTTATTGTTCTTGCACCTGAGTTATCCCTGTACACCCTTGGGCGCCATATGGGCTATAGCTACTCTAATGCCACCAATGTAAACCACAGACACATCTCTTTAAAACATCAAATATTCTCTAAAGCCCGCAGGATACCTTGTACTGCACTCCAGGTAGGTTTTTTATTTTATATCCATCTCCTGACTGGTACTTTTAATAATCTTGCCACAGAGAATAGTCGCTGGAACTCCCTAATTTTTTAAATTTTAGTTAGAGGTGCTCTATAATTAGTTGTAAGATGGGTTTTTAGTGTTAAAATATACATTTATATCTATTGCTTCACAATAACTAACCATTTTCACTGGTAAGTTTGAGTTAAAATTGTTCCTATCTGACTGAAAGAATAGCTACTCATCATCGTATCTTGGTTGTGAAGTGTAGGGCTAATCACTATTACTGTGTGACACAAAGAGATGCAAGCCTCTGAAAGAGAACATATGTACTGTGGAGCAGTCCTTAAATATATGTTGTCAGATCCTTCCAGAAGTAATAATTAGCTTCTGAAATACCTGAAAGATGAGCAGCATTATGAAGACAATTCCTTGTAGATACTGAATGTGTTCACTTTCTATAAAGCTATTCTCCTGTTATCAGTTGTCAATGCTCTTCTATCCCTTTATTATAATACAGATCATAACTCAGCAGCTTCATTACTTCATTGTTCAAGAGACATTTTCCAGCTTTGTATTGTTGTCAAAATGTAATTCCTTCTCCACAATTAATTTCATCATCAAATTTTGTAGGTTTCTTTATAGATGGAACATTAAGTCATATTGAAACAATGATTCACCATCCTACACAAGCATTACTTTGCATTTGTATCAAGATAGTATGCCTCCTTATCAAAGGGTTGTTATATAGGAAACATGTTAGGCCAGAGGTTTGTGACGTGTACAACTTAGGATATTGCTACAAGTGTAAGAAAATATTTTCCAGTTTTAACTAGCTAACACACATAGGGGCCCTTTGTCCGACCAGTATTTGTCCTGTTTTCGTGCCGTGCACACGGCCGCCGGGGGACGGTTTTTCTCCACGGTTTGCAGAGAAAAGCCCTTCCCCTTCACATAGACATGTTCATATTCTGTCCAAAAATCGGACGGAAGAATGAACATGTTCTATGTTTTTCGGACCGTCGAAGTGGGGAACGCTGCACGGATATTCCATTAAGACCCGTGTAAAAGTTTTTCAGCCGATTTGAGGCCGGTTTAAAACCGAGAACCGGCTGAAAAACTGGCTGAAAAACCGTGCCGTAGGGGACAAGCCCATAGTGTGCCTGTGTATATTTATAAACAAACACCCTTCAATATGAAACACAGAGCACTACAGGATGTAAAAGAAATTCAATAATTCTATATTCAGTCAAAAGTCCAATAAACATCATTATAAATATAAAGAAAAATATATACGTGATCCAAGAACATGACAAAGCAGTGGCAGAACTACAGGATAGCAATATCAATAACTAACCACATAACACAGGTTGCATAAAAAGAGATATAATACTCTATAATCAACATATAAGGTTAATAACATATATTACGAACAATCATAAAAAGCCAGTGCAGAAAAAACTCATTAAAGTTAATTACAGTAAACCTGATATCACAAGTGGTTAAAAGCAGCATACAATAATCTATAACAAGTAGTATTGCATTTCGGAATCGAGTCAAATTCGACCTAGATCTGACCACTTATTGAGATGGCCTGAGTTGTTTTTTGGCATAAATCACCTCCGGAAAATCGGCCATAAACCTAATCCTAAATCAGGGTTAGTGTTGTTTAAGGGGTTAAATTATCAGTTCGACAACACAACACTCCTGCTACTTCAACAAAGACACAATATTTTGGTAACTGAAAGTGACGTTGGATATCACATCCATTGTCACTCCTGGTTACCATAACATTGGGCCTATGATAAAGCAGGGCAGTCTTTTCCATTGAGAACAAGGGGCCCGCCCAGGCTGACGCCTACCCTGTCCAGTAGCATAACATGGCTCCTGCGGTGGGTCTGAGTGGCACATCTATGTGCAGGCCTGGGCCCGCCGTGTCTTTATCAGAAGGTGTGCTACACTGCTGTTTCTCACAGGCCAAAAGCCTGTAGGTTTCCGGCCTAGGAAATGTCGGACGCAACGTCCCGTAAATGCTGTGATGACATCACGTCGGAAACAAGCTCCCGGAGCGAGGTCTTCAGCGGGAGAGTGCAGAGAGGCAAGTAGTGTTTTTTTTTGTTTATTTTTTAAGTCAGTCAGAGGGACCTATCTACAGGGAGTGATATATATCCACAGAGGGCTGCATAATAACTGAAGGGCTGTATAATTACAGGGGGGCTGCATAATAACTGAGAGCTGCATAATTACAGAGGTTGCATGATTACTGTGGACTGTATATCTACCTCCAGGGGCTGTATATAACTACAAGAGGCATAGATACATCCATGGGTCTGTATACCTAGAGGAGGCTGTATACCTAGAGGAGGCTGTATACCTACACCGGGCTGTATACCTACACGGGACTGTATACCTACAGGGGGCATATATACCTATCTACCTATAGGGAGCTACTTTACCTACCTCCAGTGGGCCTATATATCTTCTTACTGGGGTCTATATACCTACCTATTTGCTAGTGGTTAACATTACTACCTACTTAATAGGGACACCCATACCAGAGGTAGGAATTAATAGGAAAGTGCTGATAAAATGAGAAGTCCACGATGCTTGTGTGGTAAATTCTGTGGCTGGAAGACGTCCTTATGGTGGTCTAGTCAGATGGAAAAGAGAATGGAAAAAGAACGACTCCGAGAATGACTCATCAAAGAAACGTCTCCTGTAAGTCCCTGGATGTCAGGGGTTATTTTGCTTCAGTGCTGGATCAGTGCAGTATTCACTGCTATGTGACGCAACCTAAACTGGTGTCTGATCACTCTATATGGTGGTGTTGTAGGTTATCAGTTTATATATTTATTCCTGTGAGTGGCTATGTTGGTTGGGGGGCCCAGTGCACGGCTCTGCCCAGGAGTCCATAATGCTTTTAAGATGGACCTGTGATAATGTAACAAGAAGTATCTTTATATACAATATCTGACATTACTTCTGGTTACCATAACTTTAGGAGTATATAGAGGTAGCAGGAAGTGATGTCAGATGGGATATTGAACCCGCAGTTAGGCTGCAATCGTAGCGTTACATCATGGCAGCAGTAAGTTAGCCCCTGAAACTACTTAAACAACCCTAATTTAGGATTAGGGACATGGTTGTAATTAGGGACAGGCATAGGGCTAGAGAAAAATTTGTATTTGTGACATCCCATACTTGAATTTTTTAATGTTTGTTCAAACCTGTAACAACAGACTCCATTTAAGAAACTCTAATCATAAGAGTGTATAGAAGGAAAAGTGCACAATCACACAAGACTCCATATTATAAATCCTGAACTCTTACTATACTTCAAGTACCTTGATGAGCCTTTTGACCCCCATTTGTTCACTATTATTAAATTTCTTTTTCATTCTGCATTGGTTTGTGTTCCATATTGGTAAGTTTAACGTGGTGCATGGGCATGATAAATTTGGTGCAGTGCTCTAACCAGGTAAGTTGCTGTTTCTTAAAGAATATGTCCCCCTTTGTAACCAATTTCTTTCCTTTTGCTCCAATGCATCTAAGAAAATCAAGAGGCAACGCTCTAATAGTAATTAAGAAGTATAAATGTAGTGTACAGGAGTTGGTGGTGCAATACACTACAAGGAGTTAAAAATGTTGAATAATGTTTATTAATAATTGCACTGATATATGGTATAATTGCATTTTATGTGTTATGTAAAATGCCTATTGACCTTTATTTCACCTCTGTATTCTGCCAGTAGCTAGAGCACATGTCTGTAAAAAGTGTCTAGTCATACTGCTTTGTAGATATGTAAATCAGCCACAGTCACTCAAGCACTAGTGGCGGGAGTTTCCATAGCAACCAGACTAGGAGGGAGGAGTGGAAGCTAATATAAGATAGGGAAATTTAGTGTTCTGGGCCTGTTCCAATTATTTACTGCTTTTGGTTATCATCATCTTCTGTGCTACCAGCTGGTCAGTGGTGCAATCCATCATGCCACCCTAACATAGGCTATGCCGCCCCCTGGGCTCAGGGAGCACCTTTAACTATTTATTCCATTTCCGCATGAGAAAGGACAAGAAGGACAGAACATCTTACCTAGAGAAGGAAGCTTCGGCTTGACATAGCAGGACTTTGGATTCCAATATTTTCATCCAAAAGGTGTGAAGATTCTCTCCAGTGTGCCCAGAAAAAAAAACTCCTTTAAGTGGACTGTAATGACCGCGCTGGACGTCTTTTAGCTGAAAGGTTTATTATAAATAGCAATGGAATATGCTTTTCGTGTGTAGACCACACTTCCTCAGTTCCATAAAAAAATGTGCTAGACTCATGAGGTTAAATGCAAACAACTGCCAGGTCTGAACAAGTCAAACAAGGGTCAAAGGGGAAGGGAACAATCAGGTAAATGTATAAAAATTAAATAAATATAAGAATGTATAAATCACACAATTTGTATTTAGATTGTGAATGTAGAAGAGACAAGTAGTGTCAGTCAAGACTTATAAACTTTTAAACATGTTTCCCATTGATGGTCTCCTGGGATAGAGATTACCATTTCCCTCAGTTTATGAGGATATGAGGTCTAGGAGTACAACAAAAGGGAATAAAGAGTTTTGTATTCTCAGATGTTGTACACACACATACGTATATAAAAAAGAACTATGATCTAGGAAAAAATTTGCCTCAACATAAATATAGAAATAAAACAGAAATATTTAAAAGGAGAAAAATAAATAAATAAAAATATATGCCAAACAAGTGTGGTCTACATACGGAACGCGTATTCCATTAATATTTATAATAAACCTTTCAACTAAAAAGACGTCCAGCGTGGTCATTACGGTCCATTTAAAGGAGTTTTTTTCAGGGCAAACTCGAGAAAATCTTCACACCTTTTGGACCACCATCACCCTGACCCCGTGCATACGGAGCAAAATGGACATACGGCTGCGGACGACCTTGACGCTTCAGTTCCAATTATTTGGATGCTTAAAAAAGTGTTGTGCCTTACTTTGCACAACACTAAAAAGTTAGTGCATAAATTAAGTAGTAGCGGATTTTACCCAAAAGTCGCAATATTGCGCTAGGGAGCGCAGTCTCTTTTTTTTTTTTTTATAACATTTTCATGAGGTAATCTAGTCCCGAAAACCTCATGGCCTTTGGGACCCAGTTAGCCTTTGGCCTGGCCCAATACCCCCAATTTGAGAAGATATCCTAGATCTCCTATCTTGAAGGCACTCGTTGCAAGGGACTTTGTTTGAGGGAATCACTATTCCTCTGCTAGACGACTAAGTGACTGCAACTGTGTGAAGAGACTTATATTAGAAAGTAACCCTCTACTGTGTATGCAATATCGTGCCTGGAATTAGTAAAGAAAGCCTGCTTGCACCAAATTTAACCCTCATCTCCTGCCTGTTATTCTGCACTGTACATCAAGGGCACCTCACACACCATCTTCACGGGCAGTTGAGGAACAGACCACCAAGGTGTGCCCTGGGGGAACTCCTTCCACTGTCATCTCAAGTGCAGACCCCCGCTACGCTGGTGCTGGTTGCTGGAGTAGCACAAAAAAGTGTGGGTAGCAAAGTGTTCTGCCACCATGACAAGGACTGTGTCTCAGGGCCCGCAGCTACCACTCCCACCTTCCTCTCCTCTGTCTCCCTTAACCTCCCTTCCTGCGCTTCGGTTCACCACACAAAGTCCACACCAAAAGATATTTAGGACAACATACAACTTTATTAAGGCAAGGTCTCAATATGACACAGTGAGACTATAAAGAGGTATGAATGCAAGCTCGCTCACAGGGTTTGCGGGATTTTTTATTTTTTTTTGTTCCAATTAATCTTTAAGCCTGCCAGCTGCCATAGTCCTTCCTGCTTGAACAATCTTGTGAGCAAGCTTACATTCATACAATGTTCTAGAGAAATCATGGTGTGGACTTCGTACTTATAAGTTACTACTGGAATGTGGCTTCTATTCCACTTCTGCTGTGCCTTGTCTGCAGGTTGTTCTTCACCAGTGGATATCTTAAATTAAAGCTGATGGCAAAGGTGCTCTATTAATGGGATTAGCTGTAATCTACGGGTGATCCTAAAAGCAAGGGTGCGTTCTCACGGCAAGTGCCAAATATCGGTCGGTTATGCAACCGGTATTTGCACTGTTTTGCGGCCGTTCCCACGGCCGTGGGGAGGGCGGGGCGGCTTTTATCCGTGATGAGCGGAGAAAAGCCCTCCCCCTTCACATTGAGAAGCACATTTTCCATCCAGAAACCTGATGAAAGAATGTGCTTACACAATGTTTTGCGGGCGGACTGCGGGCGGCAAAACCGTCGGACGGAAAACCCGTGCAGTGGGGACTGCTGCACGGGTTTTCCATAGAGCCCTGTTCTTTTCCTTTTCGGACGGTTTTTCAGGCGGTCTGCAAAACCGCAAACTGCCTGAAAAAACGGCCAAAAACCCGTACAGTGGGGACATGCCTTAAGTGTTCAGTTCCCATGCAGCTACCACGGCAGGCAGAATGATTATTGCACAATGTCCAATGAAATCAATGGGCTGCCTGTGTAATGAGTGCAGAGTACTTTACAGTGAGAGATGAGGTGTGACTGCCCCTTGCTCTGGTTCATAAACGAATGAGGAAAGTCCTTTTCATTACCCATTATAGCTATCTCCCCAGTCAGGATTTCTGTACTACTCTGATGACTGTATAAATACACATGTAGGAAAGTTGGAATGACTAACAGCATGATTAAAGTGAACCTGACAGGTGATTTGTCTTATCCTATCTGAAAGTAGGATATGATAGAGGGAGAGAAGCTGGACTCCTTAAGAGACAGTGAAAGTCCTGGGTTCCCTACCCACATGCAGTGATTGGCAGTTTGCTCTGTACACACACTGATACAGGGAAAGCTGTCAATCGCTGTATGTGGTCAGGGTAAGCAGAACTTCCACTGTCTCTTCAGGAGTCCGGTCAGGATTTACTCTGCTTTTTATTCCGAAATCCTGTTCTAAATCTTATAAATCTATATACCAAAAAGCTCAGTCTAGCTCCCTCTATCAAATGCTGCTGTCAGACAGGGCAGCAAAAAACACCAGTCAGGTTCACTTTAAGTTTCATTATGTAAAGCCTTACATATAACAGTCTATCACTTTTCTGGACAACTTTTGACTTCTGTTGGTTTGTTACAAGACACATCATAGATACAATTTTATTTGTATTTCTTTTGGGTAATTTGATGAAGATTATTAAGAGGAAGTTAAAGTCCGCATTCAGTACTGGTTACTAAGATGGACATGAAACATTTCACTTTGGACATGGTTTCCATGCATAGTAATGGTAATCTGAACACACTTTTACTTACAGTAGACATTTATTTAGCATTTCATTTTGCATCCATTATATAAAACTAAAAAAATGTAAGCAAGTGTCTAACAGGTTACAGTTCAGTAATGATGTGGGTAACTTCAGCCAATTTTTCATGTGTTGTGCCATCATTCTCACAGAGTATATCATTTTTTGAATTAAGGGTAGTAGCAGGGTGTCCAGATTCTTCCTTTTTCTTCAGTTTCCCTACAAAAACATAATTATTTAATTCATTTACATAAAATATGTGTTTAAAAATAGTTTAATCATCATAAATTCAGCTACAGAACATATAATGGTTATTAACACCGAATTATAGGAAATGTAAATAACATAGGGCAACTGTCCTGAGTCATCAAGCACCTGAAGGGTCACCATCATTCTGTGCTAAAAGTCATTACACAATATTAATGAATAGGTCAAAGGGGTTTTGTCATTTGGCAAAGTCCTTTCTGCGGCCAGCTCATAGTTTGCTACAAGCGGGCCTCACAGAATGTGGAGATGGCTTGCACAGTTCTCCCTGTTCATTTCTAATATAGCTGAGCGAGTGTGCTTGGCTATGCTCAGAACTGACAGACATGAATGGAGGAAAATTGCGCAAGCACAACCATATCCGTGTTCTGTGAGGCTGGCTCGTAGTGAGCTATGAGCTGGCCTCAGAAGGGACTTTGCCAAAGGACAAAACCTCTTTAGGTTTCATTTTGTCATAGACTGTGAGATTGACCTTAGTTCAGCCACTCTGTGTTTCATACAGACTGAGTAATACCCACACCAGAACCATTGACACCCATTTTCATTTTTTCATGTAACCTGTCAGTGTTAAAATTGACCACATTGTATAACATGAGTCATCTGTGCAAGAACAAACTAATAATGATGACAAATTTAGGTGCTACTATTTGCTTATATTAAAAAAAAAAAAAGATTTGTAAGCGATGTTTTGGCATGGAACTCCACCAACATTAATCTTGTAAGGGGTTTGGCATGAATGTATCACTAAAAACCATACTCGCCTTTGAATCCAGATACAGATTGAGGATAAATAAAGCCCAAACAGGACATATACCCTAGAAATACTAAGCTGCCACCATCTACCATGTTAAGATACCTAGATTGGATACTACATAAGGCATATTTATTACATTTACTAATACTGGCATTATTATTATTATTTACAGAATTGTAGTGCAGCAAAGTATATTTGTAAACATGAGTCCCACCTATTAAGGGCTTGTTCACACTGAGTTTTTCCTCCGTATGAACATATGCTTTTTAGATGCATCTCGGGGGCTGACAAAATGGACCCAGAGACGCATCTAACAATTAGCAGTGACTTTATCACTGCCGGCAACGAGGAACATGCAGCGGCGTTGACATGAGAGATCGCCGCTGCGTGTTTGCCTCGCGCCTGTCGGGTCCTCTTTACGGACCCGATCAAAGAATTGCATGTCAATTCTTTGATCACATCCGCAAGACGGACCTGGCAGGCGCGATGCAAACACGCAGCAGCGATCTCTTTTGTGAACGCCGCTGCATGTTCCTCGTTGTCCAACACTCTGGTTTTAAGGGGTTAATTTTATTTTTCAGGAATACTGTAATACCGTTAATTTAGGCAAATTTTAAAAGCCTTTGACTCACACTCACAGAAGGATGTATTACTGCGCCCCATGGTAATTTGTTTCCCCTTGTGAATGCTATTGAATTATAATTTATACGGTGTGCATGATTTATAAACACGCCACTAATTTAGGCAAATGTGCTTGCTTCCATTTGTAGTGTGTTGGACAAGTGCTTACGAATAGGTAAAAGTGCCAATTGATATTGAAAGTGTTTCAGGAGGAATAACAAAATCACAATAATTATTCTATTCAGAAAAATGAAATCACTTCATAATTTTTTTATTTCTACAATGTAATAATAGTTGTGTAAACAGACAGACGTGGATACTTCATGCACCTCATGCACCCTGTTCCTTCACTAAACACAATGAATGTTCTGTGTTCACTGATATTTTATTTCCAGAAAGTAAAATATTTCCATTAAAGAGAACCTGGGAGGGCCTTCAATAAATGGAGCTACCAGCATTTACTAATAGCTACTGCCTCACTAGTCTACAGTTCTTTTTTTCTTTTCATTCATTAGCTGCCAGTGCAGCATTGGATTGGCCACTGGGGCCACTGGGGGACCAAAGAATTCTCTAGTAGACCCTAAGTCTGACCAATGTTCTCCTTACTGGTGGAGCCATAGGGGTTTTAGCAGCCACACTATTGACCAGGCCTCTAAGCCAGAGCCCCTTTACCCAAGCTGACTGCCCCTGTAACGATTGGGTAGAGTGTTGTTTAAATGCTCTGCTCAATTATAGAGACAACTGCCCAGCCAGAAAGCTACAGCTAGACAGTCCTCTCTGAATTATCTTTATAATCAGTCATGGGATGAAACACTGGAGTCTGGAGAGGTGAATGACCACTAAGGTCCAGGTATGGAGTATTATCCCTTCCACTGCCCTCCAGCAGGAATCTTGCATTAACACCTTCACTTCCCTAGACTGAAGGTAGGCATCATGAACCCTCTATCTGCCCTCTATCAGGGATCCATACATCAAAGGGGTTTTTCAGGAGTTTAAAGAGTTCATAGAACACTATAAAATGCATTTATATTGAAAAGTAAAGATGTTCCCCTACCTTCATGTCCTTCGTTTTTTTTTTCCTTTTGACTTTTTATTCATCTATCATAACATCTACATTTTGTAGTGAAACTTACTCCCAAAAACAGGGTAATTAGTTCTTCAGCATTTCTTACCTACAACTCCCAGACTGCACTGCAATCTAGGAATTCTCTCCACAGTTATAAATGCTAGGGTTTTCATGACAGTAGTACACAACCGCTAAGCTCTGAACTGCTGTTTTACACTGCCATTACTGTTAGTAAGTCTATTAATAGTAAGTTTATTATAATACAGTTGTGAGCCCTATAACAAATAAAAAGATAGTCCCGGAGAACCACATTAATCTTTCATTGCCCTAAACTGTAGTGTGCTGGTGAAGGGGGAACCACACTACTATCAGTAGCAATTGTATGCTTATACTAGGATGTTGATGATGCTCTGTGATTTGAAATCATGTGTCAAACTTTAGTCTATCCAGGAGAGAGGGAAGATGCATAAGTTATATAAACAGCCCTGCCCAAGAGGGAGAGTTCTGGTCGCATTTAAAGAGATGTCCTAGGGCACAAGACAGCTGTAGTCTAGAAGCTGGGTGCCTGTCGCTTAAAGGAAGGGGGAGGGGAGAGAGAGAGAGGGAGATAGAGAGAGAGAGAGAGAGAGTGATGTCAACATCCCAACTATCCCGGCCACTGCTGCTACAGCCTGTCAGAGCAGAAAGAGGTGGCCAGTAATCTAGGGAAACTTGTGTAAAATAATCAGGAGATAAGATCTGCTTTAATTTTGAAGGGTAGCAAAATAAGAACAGCAATGTATTTATTAATAAATAAATGGGAATACTTCTTTAAAGGGCTACCTGAAGTTCTAGGAGTGACACTTAGCCAAGAGGGCAAAGTTGTGAAGGTGCAGAGTTATAAGGCTACTTCTGTGTATAAACCAAATAGGAATGCTGGAGAGTAACTGGAAAGTAGGCCAAAGTCGTAATCCATAAAGTATGCTCACAAAGTAGATTAAGATAAAGGAGCCATGACATAAAACACAATTACAAGCATGGAGTGTCATTTTCTAAACATCTTTTTATTTTTGTACGACATTAGGGGGCTTATAAATTTAGTAGTAATTTTTCACATTTTCAAGAAAATTTGCAACATAGTTTTTCCTAGGGACCAGTCCAGTTCTGAATAGGCCTTTATCTTAGATACCCCAAAAAATGACTCCATCTAAGAAGCTACACCCCTTAAAGTATTCAAAACAGTATTTAAGAAGTGAAATTTATTAACCCACTAGGTGCTTCACAAAAATTCTGGCAAAAGAGGTGAAGTATTTTTATCCATTGTTAACCGGAACATGATAGATGTGCCCAGGAAATGAAAACTCAGCATTGATTCCCCCAATTCTGCCATTTTTAGAGATATCCCATATGTGGCCTTGGTGCGCTATTTGGCTCAACCACAAGCCTCAAAATAGGAGGAGCACCTACCGGACTTTATGGTCTCATTTTCATTATGATATTCTTTAGTTGCCCCCGGGGCATAAGGGT